>OY992536.1:321721967-321767166 GCA_963921195.1 Pegoplata infirma | reverse complement strand
AGCACTATCTATAGAGAAATCTCAACAAAATCCGTTCAGCCGTTTTTGCGTGATTTCGAAACAGACAGACATAACGTTAATTATAGTACAAAGGGGCGTGTCATTTAACGCATATTTTTATCAAATCGTGATAGTCTAAAGTTCCATGCTGCATCCTCGATTACTACTGTCTGTGCTGCAAATTTCATTGACATCAGTTTTGCCGTTTTTGTGTGATTGCGAAAGAGGAGGAAATAACTTTTTATTTATGAAAAACGGCAGTGACATATTACACCCTTTTGCCGAATCACGCTCTACATATGACCTACAGTTCCCGCTCGGTTAGTTCTATCAGTAGTGACAGATTCGGCTTATACGTTTTTGCGTGATTTCAAAACAGGCAGATATAACGTTCAGTGTAAAACAAAGGGGCGTGGCAATTTACGCCTCTTTGTTCAATCGTGGTCAGTATAGTACAAAGGGCGTTGCAATTTTGATCCCTTTTTCCAATAATGATCTTATATGGCCTACATATGCACTTGGTTAGCATTGTGTGTAGTGAAAATGTCAAGAGAATCGGTTCAGCTGTTTTTGCGTGATTGCGAAACAGGCAGACAACGTACAGTATAGTAAAAAGGGGCGTGCCGCACTCGATTAACACTATCAGTGCTGAAAAGTTAATTAAAATCGAATCAACAGTTTTTGCGTTATTGCGGAGCATGCAGAAATAACATTCAATTCAATACAAAGGGACATGGCATTTTACGCCCATTTGTCCGATCACGCTCTAATTTGGCATAAAGTTAGTACTCGGGTAGTACTATCGTTGGTTTAAATTTCATCAAAATCGGTCCATCTGTTTTTTATATATAGATGTCATTAGTGGTGCAATGTAAAAATTCGATTTTGCCCACCCCTCCGCCCACAGGCAAATATGCATGGCATTTTACTCCCATTTGTCCGATCACGCTCTAATTTGGCATATAGTTAGTACTCGGTTAGTACTATCGTTGGTTTAAATTTCATCAAAATCGGTCCATCCGTTTTTGTTATATATAGATGTCATTATTGGTGCAATGTAAAAATTAGATATTGCCACGCCCCTCCGCCCACAGACAAAAAATCAAAAATCCGACTTGACAGTGTTACTCCCCAGGCTATTCTGAATATTACCTGAAAATTTCATCAAGATCGGTCCAGCCGTTTTCGAGTCCATACGGAACATTCATACTAGGGCTGTCAATCCCGAAATCCCGAATCCCGAAATCCCGGGATTTTTGTCATAAAATCAATCCCGAATCCCGGGATTTTTAAACTCAAATCCCGGGATTTTTGAAATATTAAAAATGTTTGAGAATTTATTTTTAAAAATACAACTTTGTTTAATTATTGTTAAATCTACATAAACAAATTAAAACTAAAACTTTTTTTTTTAATTTTCAACGTAGCTGGCCACTAATTTGGCTAAGCTGAGAACTCTACCCAGGCTTGCTGAATAATAGTCCAACGCACTAACCATTAAGCCACAGTCACAGAGCCCTTTGACCATAGTTTGCAGGCTTTGGCGAACATTTTCTAAAAAACCGAAACTTTGATCGAAAGGCGCCACGGGTAAATTTAATCTGATTGGCCTCAAATTTGTACCACATAAGTTTTTGGAGTAGGACAATAAAAATGCTCCGTTATAAAATAACTCTCCGTTAAATTGAACTTTTTCATACGAAATTTAACATAAGGCTCCGTTAAATCGGCAGTTAGCAGCTAACTTTTCATTGAGTAATCCGCCCTAAATGTTTTTATTATTTTAAATTTTCTTTAAAATAGTTTTAAAATTATACAGTGCAACAACCAAAATTGGAATGGGATGAAACCAAAAGCAAATTAAAGTTGTCATTATCCATAACAAACTATCAAGGGGTTTTTTAGTTCATTGCTAAATATTTAATAATAATAATTACTTAAAAACTGCATAAGTGGCGTATACTTAATTTTTTAAATGCCTTTAAATAACAATCAGAATAATTAGAAATCATTTTTTTTAATAACTTCGTTGTAGCGAAATCGACCCGAAGGTTTTCGTGGGAATCAAACCCACGACTCCCTGCTTAATAGGCTAGCACGCTACCAACTAACCCACAGTAGCCCCCTTAATATGCACAATAAAATTGAAACATAAAGAGTGTACTATTTTTTTTTTTTACTTTTATAATCAAAGAAATTTAATCTCAAAAAATCCCGGAATCCCGGAAAATCCCGGGATCCCGAAAAATCCCGTAATCCCGAAAAATCCCGGGATCCCGGGATTTCGATTTTCAAATCCCGAATCCCGGGATTTTAAAAAATCGATCCCGTTTGACAGCCCTAATACATACACACATACATACATACATACACACATCCATTTTTATATATATAGATTTACTCAACACTTTTAAATTGTTTACTGGTGAAAAATTGAGTTATTATCAATTAATAGGTACTCTTAAAAATGTACTCAACATTTTTTTCTGTGGTTATAGTATAATTAAATTTGAATTTTAATTTATTAAGTTATCGATTTTAATTTTAAAGTTACAACAAAATTTATGAATCAATATTTTTTATCGAACATTTTGATTTTTTTGGATTAGTTTTGATTTTTAAATAAAAAAATATTGTGTTTAAAATATATGAATCAAGTTTTGTTTTGAAAATGTTAAATTTTTTGTATTTATACGATTTTTAAATAAAAAAAAATTGTGATTCCTTTTTTTGAAGAAAATTTAAAATTTTTTTAATTTTATGAACCACAAAAATAAAATTTTATAAAAAATTTATTCTTATAAAAATACGTATTTATTTTTTTTTAATTTAATAAAAACGCATTAAATATTCTTTAATTTGCAATTTGATTCATTAATTTATCGCTTTTGCTTCCAAAGTTACAGCAAAAATTGTGACTCAAGATAAGTTTTTCCAAAAATCGAAAAAGTGCCTAGCAGGTTAAAATTTTTTTTTTTCCAAATTTTTTTTTTTTCAAAATACCCGGGTGAAAATGACCATGTATGTTCATACATGTTCATTAGAGTGTCCCTTATTTTGGAAATGTTGGAAATCTTGAGACGGTACCCGCTCATTTTTTTCCTTTTGACTTAAAAATAACTCAGGAAAAAATTTACGCCCCTAGGACCACGCCTTCCCTACGCGACGGGGCCTTAAAGAGCGGGGCCTAAAAAATCATTTTTCCATACAAACCAAAATAATTTTTTTTTGATTTTTAATTTTTTTGTTATTAATTATTATATTACTTGGTTTGCTTATTCACGACAAAAAATTTGATTTTGGAGGGATAAGTCTTTCAGCGCTAAAAAATTTTTCGCAAAAAAAAAATTTGGGCGGCCGGGGTCCTACAGTAAAAAATTTTTAAAAAATATTTTTTTTTAGTTTTGACCAGCAACGGTTTTAGCTGCTATGTTGCTTTAAATGATATATATTCCAAAAAAAAAATTATTCATATCTGTGACATCTTTATCTTTTTCGAAAAAAAAAATTTTGAGCCGTAGGAATCCTACGGTAAAAAATTTTTAAAAAATATTTTTTTTTAGTTTTGAAAAGCAATGGTTTTAGTTTTTATGTTGTTTTTAATGATATATATTCCAAAAAAAATATTATTCATATTTGTGACATTTTTATCGTGTATCGAAAAAAATCATCAATGCATTTTTTACCCTTTTTTAGAACACGATTAAGATGTCACAGATACAAAAAATATTTTTTTATGAATATATATCATTTAAAGCAACATAGCAGCTAAAACCGTTGCTGGTCAAAACTAAAAAAAAATATTTTTTAAAAATTTTTTACTGTAGGACCCCGGCGGCTCAAAATTTTTTTTTGCGAAAAATTTTTTAGCGCTGAAAGACTTATCCCACCAAAATCAAATTTTTTGTTGTGAATAAGCAAACCAAGTAATATAATAAATAATAACAAAAAAATTAAAAATCAAAAAAAAAATTTTTTGGTTTGTATGGAAAAATGATTTTTTAGGCCCCGCTCTTTAAGGGCCCGTCGCGTAGGGAAGGCGTGGTCCTAGGGGCGTAAAATTTTTCCTGAGTTATTTTTAAGTCAAAAGGAAAAAAATGAGCGGGTACCGTCTCAAGATTTCCAACATTTCCAAAATAAGGGACACTCTAATGTTCATACATGCTCATATATGATTCCATGTTTGATATGGTATATGAACAATATATGGAAATGTATGTCATATATGGGAGCATATATGAACATACACAAGTAATGTAAAATTCCATATATGTAAATGTATGCAACTATGTGTGGATAGGTATATGTCATACTCCTTCATATATGCTATGCATCTGCATAGCATACATGTCTTAAAAACAATTTTTTTAAAGGTTGGGTTCGGCAGAACTTTGCAAAATTGGACGAAGTTCATGTATGGGTTCAGTCTGAAAAAGTCGTTCGGTTGGACAATAATGATCATACATCATCAAGATGGATTATAATTTTTGTATTCTATAGGCGAATATGAACGGCACTAACGTCAACAACCAAACTTAGAAGAAAATTCGAACACTCTGACGGTATTACTGTCAGAGCTGCGAAGGATTTCATCCCTTAATAAGATTTGGTGTTAGGAATTAATGATTGCGTTCCCCAATCACAATTTATCGAATGAATTTACATTTGATTTTAAAATATAGAATGAATTCGGTTTCTTTTTCATTCGACTTTGAAATTGATTTCGTAAGTTTTTATAAATTCGATTTTTAAAAGTCTCATGAATAATAAATAAATGAAATAAAGAATGCATTCAGTTTTTAAAATTCTCATAAACAAGAATTAGATTTAATGGTAAAAATCGAATCCATTCCAAGAAATATTGATATTTAAAGATAATTGTATTCAGTGACTATAAAAATCGAATGTATTTTATTTGTGAATTCATTCGAAAAGTGGTTAATTCTTCGAAGCTTTGATTAGCCTAAAGTATCATAAAGTCCAAAGTATATTTTTAAAATGTTCGTTAGTTTTTATTAAAATATCAGTGTCATAAATTAGTACAAATTATTTATATTTGAAAAAATTTCAATTAATAGACGTTTTTTAGAAAAAAATAAAAAAAAAAATTTTACATACAAATTCATGTATGACAATGTATGATCATTAATGTACATGTACCCTCAAATTACGGATATGCACTTGTATGGACATCCATATATGCATCATATATGAACATACATGGTCATTTTCACCCGGGTAGTAGTTTTTTGTTGATTAATAAGTATTCATCAATAAAAAATTATAACATTTCAAAATTACGGCATCCCTGAATTAATCCCCATTTTGCATATCGTTCAACCCACTGTGCACCGTTTGAGAATCATTGGTCTAGAGAGTGAGTCGAATTTTTGCGTGATGGATGTTTTTTTTTTTTTTTTGAAAAACCCCTTTAAAAAAAATATATATTTTTTAGCAGTATTTGCATTCAGAATTAAGTCAAACTTTAAACTAAATAGTACATGCTTAACCCATTTTGGACAAAGATTCATTTTTTTTTTTGGAAAAAGGTACCTACCCGGGTGAAAATGACCATGTATGTTCATGTATGATGCATATATGGATGTCCATACAAGTGCATATCCGTAATTTGAGGGTACATGTACATTAGGGGTATAACCAAAATAAGAACCTATCATTACGGTATGGGCCATGTTATACGAATAACAAAAAACGTTATCCGGAGTCATTTTGGTCCAAAAACCTTCGGCACCGATTTCAATTTCTAAAACACTTTTTATATGATAAATTTGTATATGTTTTATGGTGGGAATCCTTCCCTTCCACCGTTTTTTTGTTTTTCGTCGTTTTACAACAAAAATAAAACAAGAAAAAACTAACAGTATGGATTTTAGCATTAGAAATATGGGTTTCCTGGATAATTGAAAAAATTTTTAGCGAAAACTTCATCGCGATCGGTGCCGAACCTTTTTTAACATTCGCGAAAAAAAGAACACACATTTCTTATTGATTTTTCATGTACTTTCTCAATATGATAGGTCCTTTTTGATATTTGCAAAAATATGCAAATGGTTATATCCCTAATGTACATTAATGATCATACATTGTCATACATGAATTTGTATGTAATTTTTTTTCCATAAAACGTCTATTAATTGAAATTTTTTCAAATATAAATAATTTGTACTAATTTATGACACTGATTTTTTAATAAAAACTAACGAATATTTTAAAAATATACTTTGGACTTTATGATACTTTAGGATAATCAAAGCTTCGAGAATTAACCACTTTTCGAATGAATTCACATATAAAATACATTCGATTTTTATAGTCACTGAATACAAATAAAGATTACATATCAATATTTCATGGAATGCATTCGATTTTTACCATTAAAGCGAATTCTTGTTTATGAGAATTTTTAAAAGTGAATGCATTCTATATTTCATTCATTTATTATTCATGAGACTAAAAAATCGAATTTATAAAAACTTACGCATTCAATTTCAAAGTCGAATGATTCGAATTTTAAAATCAAATGTAAAATCATTCGATAAATTGTGATTGGGGAATGCAATCATTAAAGTTTAATTCAGAACACCAAATCTTATTAAGGGATAAAATCCTTCGCAGCTCTGACAGTAATACCGTCAGAGTGTTCGAATTTTCTTCTAAATTTGGTTGTTTACGTTAGTGCCGTTCATATTCGCCTATAGAATACAAAAATATAATCAATGTTGATGATGTATGATCATACATGAACTTCGTCCAATTTTGCAAAGTTCTGCCGAACCCAACCTTTAAAAAAATTGTTTTTAAGACATGTATGCTATGCAGATGCATAGCATATATGAAGAATAGAGTGTCCCTTATTTTGGAAATGTTGGAAATCTTGAGACGGTACCCGCTCATTTTTTTCCTTTTGACTTAAAAATAACTCAGGAAAAATTTTACGCCCCTAGGACCACGCCTTCCCTACGCGACGGGGCCTTAAAGAGCGGGGCCTAAAAAATCATTTTTCCATACAAACCACAAATTTTTTTTTTTGATTTTTAATTTTTTTGTTATTATTTATTTTATTACTTGGTTTGCTTATTCACGACAAAAAATTTGATTTTGGTGGGATAAGTCTTTCAGCGCTAAAAAATTTTTCGCAAAAAAAAAATTTGAGCCGCCGGGGTCCTGCAGTAAAAAATTTTTAAAAAATATTTTTTTTTAGTTTTGACCAGCAACGGTTTTAGTTGTTATGTTGCTTTTAATGATATATATTCCAAAAAAAAAATTATTCATACCTGTGACATCTTTATCTTTTTCGAAAAAAAAATTTTTAGCCGTAGGGATCCTACGGTAAAAAATTTTTAAAAAATATTTTTTTTTAGTTTTGAAAAGCAACGGTTTTAGTTGTTATGTTGTTTTTAATGATATATATTCCAAAAAAAATATTATTCATATTTGTGACATCTTTATCGTGTATCGAAAAAAATCAACAATGCATTTTGTACCCTTTTTTAGAACACGATAAAGATGTCACAGATACAAAAAATATTTTTTTATGAATATATATCATTTAAAGCAACATAGCAGCTAAAACCGTTGCTGGTCAAAACTAAAAAAAAATATTTTTTAAAAATTTTTTACTGTAGGACCCCGGCGGCTCAAAATTTTTTTTTGCGAAAATTTTTTTAGCGCTGAAAGACTTATCCCACCAAAATCAAATTTTTTGTCGTAAATAAGCTAAGCAAGTAATATAATAATTAACAACAAAAAAATTAAAAATCAAAAAAAAATTTTTTGGTTTGTATGGAAAAATGATTTTTTAGGCCCCGCTTTTTAAGGCCCCGTCGCGTAGGGAAGGCGTGGTCCTAGGGGCGTAAAATTTTTCCTGAGTTATTTTTAAGTCAAAAGGAAAAAAATGAGCGGGTACCGTCTCAAGATTTCTAACATTTCCAAAATAAGGGACACTCTAATGAAGGAGTATGACATATACCTATCCACACATAGTTGAATACATTTACATATATGGAATATTACATTACTTGTGTATGTTCATATATGCTCCCATTTATGACATACATTTCCATATATTGTTCATATACTATCACACATGGAATCATGTATGAGCATGTATGAACATGCATGGTCATTTTCACCCGGGTATTTAGTAAAATTAGAACCGGCTGATCTCAAAACTCTTGTAAAAAAAAATTAATGTTCCGTTATTTCAGAAAAGCCTGTATTTCAACTTTTAATGCAATTTTAATTTGGATTTATTTCCCGAGTAAAAATTTTTATATGATGCAATATATCATGATATGTAACACAATATATATTTATACTCAATTTGATCCGAATAATGGTGGATCTTTTTGCATTAAAAAATATCAAATTGTATAAAATATGATTTGATTTCATCCGAGTTTTGACCAGACATTCACATATATTGGTGGATCTAATTAGATCTAATTGCATAAAAACTTATAAAATCCTGGTGTTTTTGGGTTTGGGTTGAGATACACCACACACTCAGAAAATGATGTAAGTTACTACATGTTAGTTGTTTGTATATTTTACAGTAGTTAGTTGTTTTCAACTACAAAGTCAGTTGTTTTTGTATGAAAAATATCAAACAACTATTTCGGTTAGTTATTTTAAGTCGTTTTTTTTAATAACTAACAAAAAAGTACTATAATGTAGTAACAGTTATTTAAAGTAGTTAATTTTATTTTTTTATCTCTGAAAAATTTTCAAAGTTTTTTCCAAAAAATAAAAATAAATTTTTGTTTTTTTTTTTTTATTTTTCGCAACTTTTTTAAAAAAAAAAAAACTTGGAAAAACTTGGTCTTCAATTTTTATTTTAAAAACAAAAATTATATATTGATTATTTTATTTTAACAACATTTTAGTTGATTTGACTACAAATGTAAGTAGTTTTTACTACATAAGTCAGTTGTTTTTTGTCAGTTAAAATAACTAACATTGTTAGTTGATTTAACTGAAAAAGTAGTTGACCCCAAAACAACTTACAAAGTAGTTATTTTAACTGACATTTTCAGTTGATTTTACTAACATAATTTTTTGAGTGCAGGTCAACGATACATTCACCAAACATATAATTTTCAAAAACAAAAAAAATGTTTGGGTACGCTTCGAACCAGATAGGTGATATACATAACCCTAACAAAGAAATGTTTAGGAACATTTTAAAAAGTTTCTTATACTTTGTCTAAAAAACTTAGAAAATTTTTGGTTAATTGTTAACATATATACCCAAGCAGAAATTGACGACGGTTATAAAAAAAAAGCGTTCTGAAAGCACTGTAACAAAAAAAAGAACGTTCTCAAAACGTTATTTTCGAACGCTTTACGAGCGTTTTCGAAAAGCGTTCTGAAAGCACTGTAACAAAAAAAAAGCATTCTCAAAACGCTTTATTCGAACGCCTTGAGAGCGTTTTCGAAAACCGTTTTGAAAGCACTTTATTTACAAAATACATGTTCGTTTCAAAATTAAATGGTTTTAAAGCAGTTTTTGCAAACGTTTTTAAATTTTTTTCGTAGTACATACAAGTATAGTATTTTTTAGATTATACTCAATTTTAAACAAATTGTTATAAAAACATTTTGTTAAATCAAATTAAATAATTTTTCCCTACCACCACATTGAAAACGCAAAATTTTGAAAACATAAAACATTTTTTAATTTGTAAATCTATTTTAAGTTTTATTATTATCATTTATGCAAAAGAGTTATAGCAATTGTTTCGTTATAAAATTTACAAATAATGCATTTAACTTCTACAATATGCACACTGACTTCAATAACATCTTCACGTAAATTTTTAACGTTATAAAGTCCTATTTATTTTGATGGAATTAGATAGACAAACTAATCGTTTATTTCATTAAAGATGTTGCCTTTTAAATATCATTAATTCCATGAGAGACCGAACAAAATCTGACCAGGGGTCTTTGAAGTTTTCCAATATTTTGCACACACAAGCGCTATGGAACCATTTAAAGATATCATTTATCAGATCCAAAGAATTTAAAAATTTCGCGATTTTATTCGCGATTTTCAAAAAAAAAATGCAAAATCTGTGTAACTTTGAACAGCTATATATTTTTAAGTACTCATTGTATCTTTATGAAATAAAGCGCAAAATGATAGTACGTTAGTCTATTTTTACATTTAAAAAGATGGAAAAAGTTGGTGGTTTAAAAGTGCATTTTAAATGCAAATGCAGTTTTGAAGTGCATTTTGCGAAACTTTTATCCCTTTTGATTTTTTTTTATTTAACATTATTATTTTCTTCATCATTTTTACTAGAAAAAAATGTCCTCATTTGCTGAAAAAGGTTTCGAGTTTCCAAAAAATAGCGCAATTAGAAATGGTTTCGACATGTAAAATGGTGAAAATACTTTGCCCATTACTGACCAAAAACCTTTTTTTGATTTGTTAAATATATCCATGCCATCCACATGAATAATAATTTCGATTTTTGGTTCAGTGAAATTATTGGGATGAATTATTTTATTTAGAGTTTCCTTTATTCCGAAAAATTTAAAAACTCCTAATGTGTCATCCATACTCCTCATTATTTTACTGTCACTTCTAACGCCTGATGTTCCAAGTAAGGTTTTGCAACACGTCGGAAGTGATGTATAGCCTTCAGATCTAAATATTATTAGTATTTCATCAATACATTTTTGTTTTTTATTTTCTATTTTTCTACTTTTATAAAAAAAATATCTACAATTAACGAATAAAAAAAAATATCAGCTTTATATGAAGTCCTTTAAAGTACTGTTCTTTCTTATTTCAATCGCTGGAAAATATCTTTAATTTTTGTATTTAAGCTCTTTATAAGTGCTTTACTTTTGGTTTTTAAAGCGCTTTCATGACTTTAAACAAAACGTTCTGAAAGCACTTTTTTAAAACGCTTTTAAAACGCTTTAAACCTAGCGTAGATCGATGTTATCATTCGGATCATCTGAAAGCGCTTTGAAGATGGTATATGGAACGCTTGTAGAACCGTCCACAGCGCTTTCACAGCGCTTTTGCGATTGTATTTTTCTGACTGGGTAGTTTTATATGGAACAGAATAACCTATATATAATTTTATGTTAAATTATACAGAAAATCAAATTTTGTATTGACCCTCATATAATTTTATATAATTATATAAACCGTACACCTTTTAATCCGAATCATGATTAAATTATATATAACTACATACAGGCGCGGATCCAGGGGGGGGGGGGGAGAATGGGATTTCTCCCCCCCCAAAATGATTTCGAAAGAAAAAAAGAAAAAATAAAAAAAAGGGAAAAAAAGAAAGGGAAAGGAAAGGAAAAAAGGAGGGAAAGATAGAAAGAAAATGCTAGAATGTAAAAAATTCTTAGGGAATTTATATATGTGCTGATCATTTACGTCAGCACACATAGCCTTACGATAAAATGTTTCAGAATTAAAGAAATTTCAAATGAAAAACTTAGATGGCAATAGAGTCGTGGACATTTTCTAACCGAATAACTTTCCTTATTATTTTCTATGGAAACAGTATATTTTTTTTATAGAAAAATGTTTCAAAATTTCTGACTTTATCTTTAAAAAATATTTTTATACTTATTCGACTTTGAATGAAAGAATTTTTTTAATAGAAAAACTTTCTCAAATTTTATAAAAAATTTCTTATTACATTTCTATAGAAAAAATCCCTCAGCACCTGAGAATTTTTCCTTAAAAAAAAATGTTTCAGAATATGCCACAAATTTTTAGGCAAAAAATCTTAGAATCAGCTAACATTTCTACAAGAAAAACGTCTCACAATTTGAGTTTTCTATATGGAAATATATTTCCAAGGTTAATTTTTTTTATTGAAAACTTCTTGGGAATGAGAATTTCTCTATTTCAGAAATCTTTTAAATGTGCGAATTTTTCTATATGAAAAGATTATCAAGATCTATTAATAGGCGTATTTTGTTGGCATAATTATCAGTGTTTTACCATACAAAGTTGACATTTGTGTTAACGCTCAAAATTATAGAAGTTAAAAATTAACTTTCATACATTGTGAATGATTCTCTTATTGTTAATGGCCCTCTTTGGTATTAATAAAAAACCCGAGTAAAAATTTTTATATGATGCAATATATAATGATATATGACACAATATATATTTATACGCAATTTAATCCAGAGTACGTATTTGCTCACGAAAGAAGCTTTCATTTTGGCACATTCATTCATTTTTTGAAAATGAATTTTGTTTGTTTTTAATTTCATTTCATTTTATGTGCTTTGAAAAAATTCGATTGTTTTCATTTTTCGTTGCTTGTGTGTGTGCAGTGAAAGAAGAAGTAATCAAATGAGAATGAATGAATGAAACTTAAAAAAAAAGTTTCATTTTCATTTATTATTTCATTTTCATTTATATTTCATTTTCGTGTGCTTGAGATTTTTATATTCCGTGCACACGAAAGTGGCGCACGAAATGAGACAGTTTCATCTGCATTTCAGCTTCATTCTCACGGAAAAACATTTTTAACGGAAAATTTAATATTTAACGATTTTGTTTTTTTTTTTTTTGGAAACCAAGCCATTTAGAACAAATAATTTTTCAAAAAACTTTAATTTTTCAAAAAAAAACAAATTTTTCATAAAAAGTTGAATTTTTCAAAAAAGTTAAAAAAATATGATATTTTCAAAGAACTTTAATTTTTCAAAAAATTTTAATTTTTTACAAAAATTTAAATTTTTTACAAAAATTTTAATTTTTCAAAAAAAATCGAATTTTTTAAAAAAAATTTTAATTTTTCAAAAAAAATCGAATTTTTTTAAAAAAATTTTAATTTTTCAAAATTAACAAAATTTCTCAAAAAAGTAAAATTTTTTCAAAAAACTTATATTTAAATAAAAAAAAATCACAAAAAGTTAAATTTAAAAATTAAAGTTTTTCAAAAAAGTAAAAAATTTTTAAAAAAGTCAACTTTTTCAAAAAACTCAAAAAGTTGACTTTTTCAAAAAAATTTAATTTTTCAAAAAAAAAAAAAAAAATTCAAAAAAGTTTTAATTTTTAAAAAAGTCAAATTTTTTCAAAAACTTGTAAATTTTTTAAAAAAGTGAAAACTTTTCAAAAAACTTAAATTTAAAAAAAAAAAAAAAAAATTTCACCAAAAAGTTGAATTCATAAAAAAATTGAAGTTTTCCAAAAAAGTTTGTTTAAAAAAAAAAAATCATAAAAGTTAAATTTTTTAAAAAAGTCTTAATTTTTTCAAAAAACTTTAATTTTCAGAAAAAGTTTACAAAAAGCTGACTTTTTAAATAAAGTTGAATTTTTTAAAAAAAAATTCAAAAAAAGTTTTAATTTTTAAAAAAAGTAAAATTTTTTCAAAAAGTTTTAATTTAAAAAAAAAATTAAAATACTAAATTGACGTCCCTTTGCTTATATTTTGATTATTTAAAAAGTTATTCGCAATTTAAAAATCTAGCAAAGAAAAATTTGATCTGGAACCGCTAAAGAGGTTACGCAGGGGTGAAAATGACAAAAATATCATCCATTTTGCTCTACATCGATTATTTTTTGAGATATAATTAAAATACCAAATAAACGTCCTTTTGCTTGTATTTTAATTATTTAAGAAGTTATTCGCAATTCAAAAATCTAGCAAAGAAAAAATTGATCTGGAACCGCTAAAGAGGTTACGCAGGGGTGAAAATGACAAAAATATCATCCATTTTGCTCTAAATCGATTAGTTTTTAAGATATAATTAAAATACCAAATTAACGTCCTTTTACTTGTATTTTAATTATTTAAAAAGTTATTCGCAATTTAAAAATATAGCAAAGACAAATTTTATCTGGAACCGCTAAAGAGGTTACGCAGGGGTGAAAATGACAAAAATATCATCCATTTTGCTCTACATCGATTAGTTTTTAAGATATAATTAAAATACCAAATTAACGTCCTTTTGCTTGTATTTCAATTATTTAAGAAGTTATTCGCAATTTAAAAATCTAGCAAAGAAAAATTTGATCTGAAACCGCTAAAGAGGTTACGCAGGGGTGAAAATGACAAAAATATCATCCATTTTGCTCTACATCGATTATTTTTTGAGATATAATTAAAATACCAAATTAACGTCCTTTTGCTTGTATTTCAATTATTTAAGAAGTTATTCGCAATTTAAAAATCTAGCAAAGAAAAATTTGATCTGAAACCGCTAAAGAGGTTACGCAGGGGTGAAAATGACAAAAATATCATCCATTTTGCTCCACATCGATTATTTTTTGAAATATAATTAAAATACCAAATTAACGTCGTTTTGCTTGTATTTTAATTATTTAAGAAGTTATTCGCAATTTAAAAATCTAGCAAAGAAAAATTTGATCTGGAACCGCTTAAGAGGTTACGCAGGGGTGAAAATGACACAAATATCATCCATTTTGCTCTACATCGATTAGTTTTTAAGATATAATTAAAATACCAAATTAACGTCCTTTTTCTTGCATTTCAATTATTTAAGAAGTTATTCGCAATTTAAAAATCTAGGAAAGAAAAATTTGATCTGAAACCGCTAAAGAGGTTACACAGGGGTGAAAATGACAAAAATATCATCCATTTTGCTCCACATCGATTATTTTTTGAAATATAATTAAAATACCAAATTAACGTCGTTTTGCTTGTATTTTAATTATTTAAGAAGTTATTCGCAATTTAAAAATCTAGCAAAGAAAAATTTGATCTGGAACCGCTTAAGAGGTTACGCAGGGGTGAAAATGACAAAAATATCATCCATTTTGCTCTACATCGATTAGTTTTTAAGATATAATTAAAATACCAAATTAACGTCCTTTTGCTTGTATTTCAATTATTTAAGAAGTTATTCGCAATTTAAAAATCTAGCAAAGAAAAATTTGATCTGGAACCGCTTAAGAGGTTACGCAGGGGTGAAAATGACAAAAATATCATCCATTTTGCTCTACATCGATTAGTTTTTAAGATATAATTAAAATACCAAATTAACGTCCTTTTGCTTGTATTTCAATTATTTAAGAAGTTATTCGCAATTTAAAAATCTAGCAAAGAAAAATTTGATTACATACATGCAGAGCTTCGAAGAGTGAAATCCTTTTCGAATGAATTCTCAAAAAAATCCATTCAATTTTCATAGTCAGTGAATGCATTCGATTTCATAAATCAACATTGAATGCAGTCCTTGGAATTCATTCGATTGAATGAACAAAAATGAATGCATTCGATTTCTTGTTCATTCGATTTAGAAAAATCGAATGCATTCGATTTTTTATCATTCCACTGCGAATGCAATCGATTTTTTAAATATATAGGCCAAAACAGAGCCAAATTTTGGTCCATACTATCGCCTACTCTCTTTACATACGATGACCATAATGGGCTCTAATTTTGAACCCAAAAAAATTGGTGTTCCCGAAAATTTTAAAAATGCACATAATAACCTATACGACAAAAAAATGTGAAGAGTGTTAGCGATACTATGGACAAAATATTGGCTCCGTTTTGCTCTATCTTGGTTAGTTTTTTTAAGTTTTTTATGTAATGAATGAATAAGCCATTCGATTTTTCAAATTGAATGAAAAGAAAATCGATTGCATTCGCAAGTGAATGCATTCGATTTTTATAAGTCGAATGAAAAAAAAATCGAATGCATTCGATTTTTGAAAGTCGAATGAAAAATAAAACGAATGCATTCGATATTTATAAATCGAATGAGTCTAAAGTGAATTCATTCAATTCACTAAAATGTGATTAGGGAATGCAATCAATAAATTTTCACTCAGAATGACAAATCGAATTAAGGAATGAAATCCTTCGAAGCTCTGCATACATGTAGAGCAAAATGGATGATATTTTTGTCATTTTCACCCCTGCGTAACCTCTTAAGCGGTTCCAGATCAAATTTTTCTTTGCTAGATTTTTAAATTGCGAATAACTTCTTAAATAATCAAAATACAAGCAAAAGGACGTTAATTTGGTATTTTAATTATATCTTAAAAACTAATCGATGTAGAGCAAAATGGATGATATTTTTGTCATTTTCACCCCTGCGTAACCTCTTTAGCGGTTTCAGATCAAATTTTTCTTTGCTAGATTTTTAAATTGCGAATAACTTCTTAAATAATTGAAATACAAGCAAAAGGACGTTAATTTGGTATTTTAATTATATCTTAAAAACTAATCGATGTAGAGCAAAATGGATGATATTTTTGTCATTTTCACCCCTGCGTAACCTCTTAAGCGGTTCCAGATCAAATTTTTCCTTGCTAGATTTTTAAATTGCGAATAACTTCTTTAATAATCAAAATACAAGCAAATGGACGTTAATTTGGTATTTTAATTATATCTCAAAAAATAATCGATGTAGAGCAAAATGGATGATATTTTTGTCATTTTCACCCCTGCGTAACCTCTTAAGCGGTTCCAGATCAAATTTTTCTTTGCTAGATTTTTAAATTGCGAATAACTTCTTAAATAATCAAAATACAAGCAAAAGGACGTTAATTTGGTATTTTAATTATATCTTATAAACTAATCGATGTAGAGCAAAATGGATGATATTTTTGTCATTTTCACCCCTGCGTAACCTCTTAAGCGGTTCCAGATAAAATTTTTCTTTGCTAGATTTTTAAATTGCGAATAACTTCTTAAATAATTAAAATACAAGCAAAACAACGTTAATTTGGTATTTAAATTATATATTAAAAACTAATCAGGATAGAAAAACTGCGTTTTTAAAAAAAATTTTACTTTTTTAAAAATTTAACTTATTTAACCTTTTTTTTAAAATTTCAACTTTTTTGAAAAATTAAATTTTTTTTTAAAAATTAACTTTTTTTTGAAAAATTTAATTTTTTTGAAAAAATCAACTTTCTTTGAAAAAATCAACTTTTTTTGAAAAAATCAACTTTTTTTGAAAAAATCAACTTTTTTTGAAAAATTAAAGTTTTTTAAAAAACTAAATTTTTCTTTGAAAAAATCAACTTTTTAAAAAAATTATTTTTTTTTTGAAAAATTTAGCTTTTTTTTGAAAAATTCATCTTTTGTGAAAAAATTAACTTTTTTTTTGAAAAATTTAATTTTTTTGAAAAAATCAACTTTTTTTGAAAAAATCAACTTTTTTTGAAAAAATCAATTTTTTTTGAAAAAATCAATTTTTTTTGAAAAAATCAACTTTTTTTGAAAAATTAAAGTTTTTTAAAAAACTAAATTTTTTTTGAAAAAATCAACTTTTTAAAAAATTTTTTTTTTTTTGAAAAATTTAGCTTTTTTTTAAAAATTCATCTTTTTTGAAAAAATTAACTTTTTTTTGAAAAAATCAACTTTTTTTGAAAAATTAAAGTTTTTCAAAAAACTATTATTTTTTTTTAAAAAAATCAACTTTTTTAAAAAATTATGTTTTTTTTGAAAAATTCAGCTTTTTTTTTTGAAAAACTGAAGTTTTTTAAAAAAAATTTACTTTTTTTAAAATATTAAACTTTTTTGAAAAATTAGCTCCGGCACAACCAAAATCGTAAACTATTGAATAAAAGAAAAAAAATATTTAATCCGTGTGCATGAAACTGAAATACGCTGAAACTAACTTTCATTTCATTTTCGTGAGACTGAAAATAAAATAAAAATTCTCACGAAATGAAAGTCTCATTTGCCTAAAATGAGAATGAAAATTATTTAAAAGTTTCATTCATTCAATTCTCGTTTGATTACTTCTTCTTTCACTGCACACACACAAGCAACGAAAAATGAAAACAATCAAATTATTTCATAGTTCATGAGTGAGATATACAATTTTTATTTTCATTTTAGAGTTTCATGAAACTGAAAGAAAAAGAGTGAGCAAATACGAAGCCTGATTTAATCCGAATAATGGTGGATGTTTTTGCATTAAAAAGATCAACTTGTATAAAATATGATTCGATTTCATCTGAGTTTTGACCAGACATTGCCATATTTCATTGGATCCAATTAGATCTAATTGCAAAAAAACATAAAAAATCTTGGTGTGTTTTGGTTGAGTTACACCACAGGTCAACGATACATTCACCAAACATATAGTTTTCTAAAACAAAAAAAATGTTTGGGTACGCTTCGAACCAGATAGGTGATATACATTACCCTAACAAGGAAATGTTTAGGAACATTTTAAAAGATTCTTATATGTACTTTGCTTAAAAAACTTAGAACATTTTTTGTTAATTGGAAACATTTATATATGGAACAGAATAAGCTATATAAAATTTTATATTAAATTATACAGAAAAACAAATTTTGTATTGGCCCTAATATTATTTCATATATTTATATCTACCGTATGCCTTTTAATCCGAATTATGATTAAATTATATATTACAACATATGACTGCATTTAAAAAAATTAGGAAATACCTCACGGGATGTATAATCATATATGATTTATTATGTTTGTATCAAGTTATATATTGTTATATATGTTTATTTTTACTCGGGAAGATAAATTTTTTTGTGTTGCTTTCGAGCTAAATTGCATTTAATAAACTAATTTTATCAATATTTCATCTAAAATGTGTAATATTTTACAAAACTATTCCAAACGACGCTAAATTAATTTGAGAAATTTATGGAAGTTAACGTTTCGTTTTTTTCGTTTTGATGCATGTTAACTATCTAAGTTTGCACACAAAAATGCCTAAATATAGAAAACATGTTTTATAACTTTTCTATAGAAAACTATAGAGTTCTAAAAATTTGTCTATAGGAAATGTGAAATATGTAAATATTTTAATAATAATTTTTCTATATGAAAAAATGTTTCAAAATCTAAGATATTTAAAATATTAGATGGCATTAAAACCGTAAAATTTTTCTATCGAAAAATGGAAAAAAAATCTAGGGTTTAAGTTTTAGAAAAGTGTATCAAAATTTCTTCATAAAATGTTTTTGAACTAATATTTTTTTAGTATCTGATAATTTTCTTTTACGAAATATTATCTAAAAATATTTTTATACGAACAAGTTCTTAAAATCGGAGAATAACTTTAAAATAAGAGCATTATTTCAGAGATTTTTTATAAGTAAGATACATTAGAATTTGGAAATTTTTTATATAAATAATGCCTCAGAATCTCAGATTATAGAAAAAAGTTTAAAATTCGGAGACATTTTCTATAAGAAATTGTTTAATCTGAGAGTTTTTCTTAAGAAAATACGATCTTAGAATTTAAAAACTTTTTTATATCAAAGTTTTAGAATCCGAACATTTTTCTAAAGGCAAAAATTTCAGAAATGGGTCATTTTTCTATATGAAAACTATTTTAGAATCTCAAAGATTTTCTGTAAAAAAATATCTCAACATCTGAGAAATTTAGTAAAGGAAACATTTATAAAAAACTAATAATACTGATAATTTTTTTATATAAAAGTTTACGGATCTTTTCACATTTGTGACTGAGTATAGGTCCGTTTATTTGACTATAAACGGTCTTGGTAAGGAAGTAAATCGATCCGTCAGGATTCACTCGTGAAAATGTTTCTTGAGTTAAAAAAGTTCCCGCGCCTGATGTAAATACTATACCTTTAAGTTGATTTTTTTGGATTTTCATTTGTTACTCAATATTAAAAATATTCACGAAAAATTATACAACACCCCCCTTCCAACCAAAATTTTTTGCTTTCCGATTGCATAACATTTTTTTGGTAAAAAAAATCTCCCCCCCCCAAATGAAATTCCTGGATCCGCGCCTGACTACATATGACTGCATTTAAAAAATTTAGAAAATATCTCACGCGATGTATAATCATATATGATTTATTATGTTTGCATCAAGTTATATATTGTCATATATGATTATTTTTACTCGGGCTGCTATTTTATTAATTTAGTTCGTTATTTTCAAAATAAATAGTTTCAAAATGTTTCAATTAGTGGAATTTGATTATAAAATAAATCTAAAAAAAATTAATATCTATATATATAATTTCCCTATTTGTGTGTTCCTCTTTTTTTGTCTATCCAGAGCTTTTTGAAGCCCACTGATGAGCTACAAAACTGAAAATTGGCATGCTTATAGTAAAACACCTGGGGCAGATCCTAACGTAGCCGGATTTTCAATGTTTTGCCTGTGGGCGGAGAAATAAGCGGGAAAGTGGGCGTGGCAAAATGCAATTTTTTGACGTTTTTGCTTAATTTAAAGCCCCCAAATGACTTAGGAATCTGAAAATTTCCTAGAATATAGTCCTAACGATGCCGCATATCCCCAAGTAGTCGGATTTAAAATTTTCGCAATGTGGGCGGAGAATTGAGGGGAAAAGTGTCGTGGCAAAATTTAGATTTTTTTAACATTTTTATCTATATATATAATTTCCCTATTTGTGTGTTCCTCTTTTTTTGTCTATCCAGAGCTTTTTGAAGCCCACTGATGAGCTACAAAACTGAAAATTGGCATGCTTATAGTAAAACACCTGGGGCAGATCCTAACGTAGCCGGATTTTCAATTTTTTGCCTGTGGGCGGAGAAATAAGCGGGAAAGTGGGCGTGGCAAAATGCAATTTTTTGACGTTTTTGCTTAATTTAAAGCCCCCAAATGACTTAGGAATCTGAAAATTTCCTAGAATATAGTCCTAACGATGCCGCATATCCCCAAGTAGTCGGATTTAAAATTTTCGCAATGTGGGCGGAGAATTGAGGGGAAAAGTGTCGTGGCAAAATTTAGATTTTTTTAACATTTTTACTTCTTTTGAAGCCCCTAAATGACTTAGGAAGCTGAAAATTTCCTAGAATATAGTCCTAACGATGGCGCATATCCCCAAGTAGTCGGATTCATTTTTCGTAATGTAGGCGGAGAATTGAGGGAAAAGTGGCGTGGCAAAATTGGGATTTTTTAAAATTTTTACTTCTTATGAAACACCAAATGACTTAGGAAGCGGAAAATTGCATAGCATTTAGTTCTAACAATGAAGCATATCCTGAAGTAATTGGATTTAAATTTTTTAAACTGTGGAAGGAGAATTAAGAGAAAAATGGGGCGTGGCAAAATTGTGTTTTTTAATATTTAATTTGAAGACCCCAAATGATATATGACGATGAAAATTGGCATTTTTGCTTATTTTAAAGTCCTCTAATGACTTAGGAAGCTGAAAATTTTCTAGCGTATAGTCCTATCGATGAAGCATATCCTGAAGTAGTCAAATTTTAAATTTTTGGACTGTGGGCGGAGAATTGAAAGGAAAATGGGGAGTGACAAATTGAGATTTTTAACATTTTAACTTCTTTTGAAGCCCCAAAGGAAGCGGAAAATGCACAGAATTGGCATGTATATAGAAGGTTTCATGTGGAAGATCAACACGAGCCTGGATTTTTGATATCCAGTGTATGGGTGGAGAATAAGAAAGGCAAAGGGCGTGGTAAATTTATTTCCATCTATTTTCTGAATACATATTTTATTTTTTTGTGTTTCTCTTATTTTTTGTGTATCCACCGCGTTTTGAATCTCATTGATGGACTTAAAAGCTTAAAATTGGCATGTATATAATAAAACACCAGGGACAGATTCTTACGAAGTCGGATTTTTTGCCTGTGGGCGGCGAATTACGAGAAAAAAGGGACTTGGCAAAATTTTTTTTTTAACATTTAAGAGTATTTTTAAGCTCAGCCCCAATAAATACGGAAGCTGAAAATCCCTAACATGTAGTCCTTAATATGAAGTATATTCTAAAGTAGTTTTAACATTTTTGGAATGTAGATGGAGAGTTGAGAGGAAAAAGGGGCAAGGCAATATTGTGTTTTATTTTTTTTATTTGACTAACTTTAAAGCCCTAATGACCTACGCAGCCGAAAATTGCAAGCATATTGTCCTGACACTGGAGCATATCCTTAAGTAGTCAGACTTAAAATTTTTGGACTGTGGACGGAGAATTGAGAGGGAAAAGGAAATAAATACAAATTAAAATATTATTTTCAAAAAAAAATATGTTTTTATCACTAGTTGTACCAATGTCTCCTTTAGAAATAATTAATATGGACTTAAACCGAACTAAATAAAAATTTAGTAATACAATTTTTTATTATCAATTTTTTTCTAACCAAAAAAATTTTTTTTTCATGTTTTTTTTCATCAATTTTTTTTACATCAAAAATTTTTCTATTCATTAAAAAAATTCATCAAAAACTTTTTTTCATCAAAAATTTTTTTTCACCAAAAATTTTGGGTTCATTAAATTTTTTTTAACATAATTTTGCTTTCCGTGAAAAAAAAAAATTACCAAAACTACTTTTTCACCAACTCTAAGCTTTTCGCATAAAAATTATCCATTTTTTTATCAAATATACATAAAACAAGTGAGAGTGTTATATTCTTTGGTGCCGAATCTTTTACACTCTCCAAAATGTAAAAACACTTTTTTGTACTTATTTTTACACTCACGAAATGTACAGCTATTTTGGTTTTTTAATGGGGTCCTCGACTGATATTTCAATTCGTTTTGCATGGAATAGCAAAGTAATATAACTTTATTTTTTCTAAAAAAAACTTTGCTTTGGCAAGTACACCCAAATCTTCCGCAAAACATTATCATGATATAATGTTTTGGGCAAGAGTACAAAATTCGCAGGCATTTTTTGTTGCACAGATCAGAAATGCTTTAAAAATATAAAAGTTTTTTCTACAATTTTTTCCCCTTTCTTTTAAAATACTTCAGGAAAAATATCCAAATTTTTTCAAGTCCCGACACTTTCGAATCCCGGTAGTCATTTGTTTTGCATATGAGGTGTAAGAAAAAACTAAAAAAATGTTGACGGTATTCACGTCAGAAATTTTAAACCTTGCAAAGTGCGAAATGCTACATTTATTACAAGAAACACACATAAAATTAATTTTTGTTTTATTTCATCCTATGTTTTTGTTGTAAAAATTTTGCATTTCGCAATTTTGCAAGGGTAAAAATTGCTGACATGAATACCACTATTATTTTCAGTCACAAATCCACTAAAATTCTAAAATTGGTTTGAAAAACTACTTTAAAAAAAAAAAAACAATACTAAAATTTCAAATGTCAGGAAAAATCAAGCTTTTATTTCTAGATCAAGCTCTTTTTTCTAAATGTCAAGCTTTTTACCATTTTCGATCTGGCAAGCCTAGTTATCATTCAGGGGGCCCCTTTTTCGATTTTAGATCTTTTGCCAATTGCGATTACACCGATTAATTTTTTTCTTATATGGGGTTCACACTTACGACCTTAAGCAAGTTGTTTAACAAAACACCAGTAACAGAATAAAAACGTAATGGATACAGAAAAAATAATTTTTTAAACACGTAGCCCTTAAACCAGGGTTGGCAACCGAAACGAATAACGGTATCGGTAACGGTATTGGTATTACATATTTTTTTAATCGGTAACGGTAAAGGTAACGGTATTTTCGATTATTTCGATAACGGTGAACCGTTACCGAAACATCAATACCGGTACGTACCGGTATTATGAATAAAATGTTAACAAGTCATAAATTTGTTTAAAAAACGTAAAAAATAAAAAAATACTATGAATTAGCTCAGAATTTAATTAAAACATACACGCAATATTGTAATTCAACAAATACGAACTCATGCTCGTAGAGACACCTTTGTCCAATAAGCAAAAAAACTTGCATCTTGAGCCATATGAGAAATCTGCATTTTAAGTCATTTGAGAAATCTGCTGTTTATAGCTGACGCGGTTTGCTAAATTTCTGTCTGGATAATCCAGGCATAATCTGCAGAAAAAAACCGTCAAGACAGCAGAAAAGTTTTCTGATTTTAACTGAGAAATCTGCTGATTTCAAATAAACAGCGTGAACATCAAAATTGTTTGTCCTGTTTAAAAAAAAAATCGTCAGGGATAAAAAACCTTGGCAAGGATGTTTCAGAGAATGTTTCTTTAAGGGGTAGGGCGGGCGTAATCGAAGGGACCCTTCCCCTCGCCATAGATGTTAAGAAATTAGTTTTATTTATATTTACGCTTAAATAATCCGGACCGAAAAAAAATCGCATTTTCTTATTTTGGTCAATGAATCGTGTCTTCTACAGACGGACAGACGAACATCACTTACAATCGATCACTGATCAATAATATATAATTTTTATGAGGTGCAAGACTGTATTACTTTATACTTTAGACTAGAGATGGGCGCGTGAGTGATGTTTGACTCACTCACGCTCACGACAGAAATTTTTGAATCACGCACAATCACTCAAGAGCATATTTGTTCTACTCACACTCACTCACAATCACGTGAGTAGATTTAACAAATCTCACACTCACGTGCACTCAGACAAGCTTCAGTCACACTCACGTTGACTCACACTCGCGGAACTCTTTTTTTGTACAAAAAAAGTTCAAAAACTAAAATTTCAAAAATCTTACAAAATTTTAAGCAAAATTTAAAGTTCAGGAGACATTTTACATTTTTTTTTTTTGCTTTTTGTGGGACGAAATCTTAAGTTTAGCTAAATTTTAAAGTTTTTTTGATGCTTTTTTTGGTACGAAAAGAAATATGAAAAGAAAATAAGTCACGCAAACTCACGCAAAAAAATCGACTCACGCACACTCACTCGCGCAAAAATCTTACTCACGCACACTCACTAACGCAATTTTTTTACCCACTCACACTCACTCGCAATCACGTGAATCATGCACTTATATGCTCATGTGCTTATCTCGACTGTAGACTATATTACTGTTTTAAATCCACAAAAAAATAAAAATAGGTAATATTAAGACAACCGAAACAAAACCGATATAATACCGGTAAAAATCCGAATAAAGGTAACGGTTTTTTATCGGTAACGGTATTCAAAATTATTTATTTCGGTATTGGTAACGGTAACGGTAGTCAATATCAAAGGGTTTTTAATTGGTAACGGTATTGAAAGGGTAACGGTAGCCAACACTGCCTTAAACTCTCAAAAATAGCACGTGTGAACTGCACATTATGCGTTCTTAAATTCTTATATAATATGACTGTTCCTCTAATAAAACAATAATAAAATTTTCTGGATTCTGGTGTTCTGGACATAAAATTTTGTAACGTCTGCTTGATTAAAATTTTGGAATTTCCAAAAAAGGACATTAGTATTTTTTTTACAACGCAAAGGAGAGTGCAGTGACATTCAATGTACATATGTATATCAAATATTAACAATGTTTGCAAAAGAAAAAATTTCATCACAGAAAAGGTCTAAATTTTTTAAGATATACTTTTATTAGGGGTCATAAAAACCGTGACAAAAAATATTTCTTTTATGTTTTTATGGCTTTTAAAATTCAAGTAGCTATTAGCTACTAGCTAACTCCTTTTTGTTATGTGACATTGCATGCAAACGATTACTGATCGATGTAACAACTTTTGCAATTCATTAGTCAGGTAAAACCTAATAATGTGATGAAAAGAAAATGTTTGACGTCACAATTAAAACAAACGAAAATAAGAATACAAAAAACCGAAACAAAACCGATACGAAAGTAGAAAAAAATTAATTGGTATTGGTTTTTTATTGGTAATGGTTTTAAAGAATAAAAGTATTGGTTTTTAATTGGTATTGGTAGTGGGGAATCGGTATTGGTTTTTTATCGGTATTGGTATCGCACAAATAAAGGTATTGGTTTTTAATTGGTATTGGTTTTCAATTTGAATTGGTATTAACGGGTATTGGTATCGAAAAGGTATTGGTACCCATCATTGATTTTGATTTAATTTTATATAACTATCAAAAATTAAATTATGTCAATTTCAAAAAGTGTACGGTTTTTTTCTTGAAAATTGCCCTAATCTGGGGGTTTTTAAAACTTTTTTAGGGGGAAGATAAAAAAGTACCTGGCAACACTGAGCTAATGTCAGAAACTGTATATGGGGCATTCCATGTGAAATCGGACACTTTGAAAAACTTTTTTTTTAGATTTTCCCAATTTGTTTACAGTTTTTAGTACCCTTCGAAAACTCCTTCGTGGTAAATTTTCAGATTTTTTTGATGACCCGTTCAAAAGATATCGAATTTTTAAAAATTGGTAGTTTGTTCCTTTACTCAAACTTCTTTTAATCATAACTTCTTCAATAATGGTCCAAATTTCAAATTTTTTTTTTCAAAATTTTTGTTTTGTTACGTACTTTTAAAAAAAAATCCCAAAAAATTCTTAAAAGCGCTCTAGTATGCGATTTTTAAGTTTTAAAATTTAAATCTCATTTTTGAAAATGTTTGTACTCTTCGATTTTTTTGAAATTTTTTTGTGTAAAACGTCTATCAATTCTACAAATTTTTTGCCCAGGAAGATCGTGGGATAACGATTATTTCTATTTTTTTAAATTTTTTGAAAAAGTGTTATTGTAATTTTCCAATCTTAAAATCATTTCTACTGCTCCAATGGTGTGTCATAGAGGGGTCCTTTATAAGACCGACCCCCATTAATTTTTATGTCTTAACATTTCTTTGGAACAAACTAATACCCTATCTCCAATTTCTAAGGGGGCTCCCACACAAAACGACGTTTTTAAAATTTGTTCCAACCGCTCTAACTGCCGTAATAGTGCCCTTAGAGCAACAAAATGTATGACTGACCCACAATATTTTTTTAGTCCAAACATTTTCTCTGAACACACCTACCCTCTATCTTTAACTGTTAAGGCGGTCCCCATACAATTTTTTTTATTTTTTGTAAATTTGTTTTATTTAATCAGCTTCTACCGGTCCAATGGAGCGTCCGAGAGGGGTCATTAGTGAGACCGACCCCCATTTATTTTTACCCTACAACATTTTTTCAAAACATACCTACGCCCTATCTCCACTCCCTAAGTAGGCTCCCATACAAAATTACATTGTACAATGTACATATCGCTCATTTACTTGTATATTGTACATGTGTATTTTTCAATGATGGGTACCAATACCTTTTCGATACCAATACCCGTTAATACCAATTCAAATTGAAAACCAATACCAATTAAAAACCAATACCTTTATTTGTGCGATACCAATACCGATAAAAAACCAATACCGATTCCCCACTACCAATACCAATTAAAAACCAATACTTTTATTCTTCAAAACCAATACCAATAAAAAACCAATACCAATTCATTTTTTTCTACTTTCGTATCGGTTTTGTTTCGGTTTTTTGTATTCTTATTTTCGTTTGTTTATATTGTGGTGTCAAACATTTTCTTTCCATCACATTAGGTGTGTTCCAGAACTTTCCGGGTAAAGTTCGGTAAAATGAGAGCAAATCAAAAAACCTCTCACGATACCACAAAAATACACAAAAGTACGGGAACGCTAAAAACCACATTTCAAGCCCAAAATAATAGAAAATGTAAACAAACCAATAACGCTAAAATATTTTCGTAAGAAAAATTACTTTAAACAAGAAAACAAATTGTAAATGTTTATTTTAATAACAAATTATCTTTTTTTGTATTGAAATAACACATTTCCTTGGTTTAGTTCTTTATTTTATTTAAATTTCCAATTTGGCTTCACAAAAAAAAACAGCTGTTTTTCAACATCTGACTGTTACCAATTTACCCGAAAAAAAAGTGCGGGTAAGTTCGGTAAAATGAGAAACTAATTTATTCTCTCAAAAACTCTCTCATTTACCCAATTTTTGCGTACGGGAACGCTTTTCGGGCTGGTTTGGGTACCCGCGGGCACCCGCGGTAACGTTGTGGAACAGACCTATTATTAGGTTTTACCTGTCTAACGAATTGCAAAAGATGTTACATCGATCAGCAATCGTTTGCATGCAATATCACATAACAAAAAGGAGTTAGCTACTTGAATTTTAAAAGCCATAAAAACATAAAAGAAATATTTTTTGTCACGGTTTTTATGACCCCTAATAAAAGTAGATCTTAAAAAATTTAGACCTTTTCTGTGATGAAATGTTTTCTTTTGCAAACATTGTTAATATTTGATATATGTACATTGAGTGTCACTGCACTCTTGCTTGCGTTGTAAAAAAAATACTAATGTCTTTTTTTTGGAAATTCCAAAATTTTAATCAAGCAGACGTTACAAAATGTTATGCCACAAAACTAGAATCCAGAAATTTTTTTTTATTGTTTTATTAGAGGCACAGTCATATTAAATAAGAATTTAAGAACGCATAATATGCAGTTCACACTTGCAATTTTTGAGAGTTTAAGGGCTACGTGTTTAAAAATTCTTTTTTCTGTATCCATTACGTTTTTATTCTGTTACTGGTGTTTTGTTCAACAACTTGTTTAAGGTCGTATGTGTGAACCCCATATAAGAAAAAAATTGACCCGTGTAATCGCAATTGGCAAAAGATCTAAAATCGATAAAGGGGCCCCCTGCATGATAACCTATTTCGATCACCTTTTTCAAAAAAATATTTATGTATGAAAAGGATGAAGTTCAGGTACATATATTTTGTTACAAATGTTAAGTCTCATCTTTCTGCAATTAAAAAATATCTCCCCTTAACCCGGAATTTATATGTGCATTAAATGCAATGTGCATCAGCATTCAAGCAAAAACGAAAAATTTGCATTTTTTTAGTTGAGGCTTTTTATTTTTTTATTAATTAATATTAATTTTTTTAGATTTAATTTATTATCAAATTCCACTAATTGAAACATTTTAAAACTATTTATTTTGAAAATAACGAAATAAATTAATAAAATAGCAAATAAATCCAAATATTAAAATTGCATAAATCCAAATATTAATATTGCATTGAAATACAGGCTTTTCTGGAATAACGGAACATTAAAATTTTTTTACAAGAGTTTTGAGATCAGCCGGTGCTAATTTTACTAAATAGGTACCTTTTTCCAAAAAAAAAATGAATCTTTGTCCAAAATGGGTTAAGCACAGTGTTGGCTACCGTTACCCTTTCAATACCGTTACCGATTAAAAACCCTTTGATATTGACTACCGTTACCGTTACCAATACCGAAATAAAAATTTTTAAATACCGTTACCGATAAAAAACCGTTACCTTTATTCGGATATTTACCGGTATTATATCGGTTTTGTTTCGGTTGTCTTAATATTACTTATTTTTTCTGTATTAAAAACAGTAAAATATTTTTAATATACGTAAATTAAAAAAAAAAAATGTTTATTGCCAATCGTATTGTTATTTGGACAAAGCCAATGAGGATGTCGGTCCCACCAATGACCACATTCGCAATAAACAAAATTTTGGCAAAGTAAATGTGGAAATCGGTCTAACCAAAGATCACATTCGCAATTCACTTAAAATGTTCCAAAGAGAAATGTGAGTGCCACGAATTGTAAACATTCTCCAGTGGGAAGAGACAATCCTGAAATTGTGGCAAATCGCTAAAGTGTTTCTGGCGGTGTCATCCATGCAGCTATGCGTGGAGAGATTGTTTTATGGAGTTAAATACATAATGAGCCCTACTAGTACACTCAGAAGAAAAAATCGGTCGAAAAATCTGTAAAACAACTTTTAGTTTGAATTAGAAATTTAGCTGATTTTAAAATGGATATTTTACTTAAATTCTTGCTGTGTTTTTCAAAAAGTGGATTTATTTTCAGACTAATCTTATTTTGTTTAAAATAAATATTTTAACATGCCAAAACAAATTTGGAATATTTTTTTCCGTAATCTATGATAAATTAGCAATTATAATTCGAAAACATGATAAAAAAATTTAAATTTAAATTAAAAAAGTTATAAATAAATCAAAATAAATCCTATTAAATTTTAGGATTTACTAAATCCACTTTGGATTAATTTTGATTTATTTATAACTTTTTTCATTTTCCAAATTTTTTTTATCATTTTTTCGGATTATAATTCCTAATTTATCATAGATTACGGAAAAAAATATTTCAAATTTGTTTTGGCATGTTAAAATATTTATTTTAAACTAAATAAGATTAATCCGAAAATAAATCCACTTATTGAAAAACACAGCATCTGTCTTTTAGAGAATAACAAATTTTTTCTATATTTTTACAGACTCTGTTTGTTGAATTTATTATGATTATTTATTTTTGTTCAAATTTCAGCAGATTATTTTGCAATTTTGCAAAAAAATTTTTGTTGACATTTTTTTAAGAAAGTTTTAAAATTTTTTTAATTCAAATTTAAACGATTAAAACTAAACATTATTCAAATGTTAAAAAAAAATCAGCTGATTAGGTGTGTCTCCGACACCAGCCGCCCTACCCCTTAAAAAAACATCCCCTGAAACATCCTTGCCAAGTTTTTTTTATCCTGCCGATTTTTTTTATCAACGTACCACTCAATTTCGATATTCACGCTGTTTATTTGAAATCAGCAGATTTTTCTGCATTCCTGACGGTTTTTTCTGCAGATTCTACCTAGATTAACCAGACATACATTTAGCAAATCACGCGTGGTCATGGCTTAAAATACAGATCTCTCATATTACTCAAAATACATATTTTTTTGCTTGTTGTACAAAGGTGTCTCTACGATCATGAGTTCGTATCTGTTGAATTACAATATTCCGTGAATTTTTTAATTTAATTCTGAGTTAATTCATAGAATTTAATTCTAGTACAAATATAATTATGTATAGAAAATGTACAGAATTTAGCAGTTTTTTAAATTTTTTTAAACACATTTTTTATTTTTTTACGCGTTTTTAGCAAATTTGTGACTTGGTAAAATTTTATTTATAATACCGGTACGTACCGGTATTGATGTTTCGGTAACGGTTCACCGTTACCGAAATAATCGAAAATACCGTTACCTTTACCGTTACCGATATAAAAAATATGTAATACCAATACCGTTACCGATACCGTTATTCGTTTCGGTTGCCAACCCTGGTTAAGCATATACTATTTAGTTTTAAGTTTGGCCTAATTCTGAATGCAAATACTCCTAAAAAATATTTTTTTTTTTAAAAGGGGTTTTTCAAAAAAAAAACATCCCTCACCCAAAAATTCGACTCACTCTCTAGACACTCACTCAGAATTTTTCAACTCACAATCACGTGATTTAAATGAAAATCACTTTTTTGAGTCACATAAATCACGGGACCAGCGACCATCTGCAATTCAAATACCTAAAAAAGAGACAAGTGTCTTTTCATTTGTTTAATCTATAACATCTGTAAATTTTATTTAAAATGAAGTGTCCACCCTTGAAAAAGTTTCCTTGTAGGTCTGAATCCAAAAAGTTTCAAGGCACTTATTTATTACCTTAATATACCCAGCAAAAATAAATCAAGATTTTGGCGACACAGCATCTTTTTATAGCATACCGAAGCGCATCCAAAGAGCGCTCTTGAGGATGCAGTAAAAGTAAGGGGAAAAAATTAAAATTTTTTGATAAGATTTTTTATATAAAACTCAAAATATAAAATTATATTTTGATAAAATTTCATGTGCTTTCCTTTTGAATATATTTAACACTTCTTGAATAAAAAACCATGAGTTTTGTATAAAGACACATGATTTCACTGCATCATTATTGCGCATTAATCAGCGCTTCAAAGAGTGCTTCAATCATAACACCTCCCATTTTAAATGAAAAAATAATTGAGTACACCATTTCCACTTTAGTTTCAGAAAATACAAATTATATTACAAACAAGTAAAAAAGTTTAATTCGGCCTTGCCGAATGTAGTGATACCCTCCACAATTTCAAAAAGATTATTGCAAACAACTTTATTTAAAAGGAAATTGCTTTTGAAAAAAAAAAAAATTGAAAAAAAATTTCCGCAAAAAAAATTTTGGTAAAAAAAAAATCGGCGATTTTTTTCTTTTTTTGTCAAAAAATATGTTCGTACTTGTTTAAATACCATTTGGTGTTCAATTATGTTCACATATGTCAACCAGAAGCCGAATTAAATCATTTTGTATTTTTAGGTTATGTTGAATGCACTGAAATTTTTGAGCTGTGCTTACATTTTCGTTCATAACTTTTGAACCGCTGAACCGATATCGCTCAAATGTAATACGAAACTTCTCGGGAGAACTTCCAATATATATGTTAAGTTTCAGTCATCTCTGTGAAATATTTTGTCCGCGAGAGCATTTTCCACAGACAGACAGACAGATAGACAGACAGACAGACAGACAGACAGACAGACAGACAGACAGACAGACAGACAGACAGACAGACAGACAGACAGACAGACAGACAGACAGACAGACAGACAGACAGACAGACAGACAGACAGACAGACAGACAGACAGACAGACAGACAGACAGACAGACAGACAGACAGACAGACAGACAGACAGACAGACAGACAGACAGACAGACAGACAGACAGACAGACAGACAGACAGACAGACAGACAGACAGACAGACAGACAGACAGACAGACAGACAGACAGACAGACAGACAGACAGACAGACAGACAGACAGACAGACAGACAGACAGACAGACAGACAGACAGACAGACAGACAGACAGACAGACAGACAGACAGACAGACAGACAGACAGACAGACAGACAGACAGACAGACAGACAGACAGACAGACAGACAGACAGACAGACAGACAGACAGACAGACAGACAGACAGACAGACAGACAGACAGACAGACAGACAGACAGACAGACAGACAGACAGACAGACAGACAGACAGACAGACAGACAGACAGACAGACAGACAGACAGACAGACAGACAGACAGACAGACAGACAGACAGACAGACAGACAGACAGACAGACAGACAGACAGACAGACAGACAGACAGACAGACAGACAGACAGACAGACAGACAGACAGACAGACAGACAGACAGACAGACAGACAGACAGACAGACAGACAGACAGACAGACAGACAGACAGACAGACAGACAGACAGACAGACAGACAGACAGACAGACAGACAGACAGACAGACAGACAGACAGACAGACAGACAGACAGACAGACAGACAGACAGACAGACAGACAGACAGACAGACAGACAGACAGACAGACAGACAGACAGACAGACAGACAGACAGACAGACAGACAGACAGACAGACAGACAGACAGACAGACAGACAGACAGACAGACAGACAGACAGACAGACAGACAGACAGACAGACAGACAGACAGACAGACAGACAGACAGACAGACAGACAGACAGACAGACAGACAGACAGACAGACAGACAGACAGACAGACAGACAGACAGACAGACAGACAGACAGACAGACAGACAGACAGACAGACAGACAGACAGACAGACAGACAGACAGACAGACAGACAGACAGACAGACAGACAGACAGACAGACAGACAGACAGACAGACAGACAGACAGACAGACAGACAGACAGACAGACAGACAGACAGACAGACAGACAGACAGACAGACAGACAGACAGACAGACAGACAGACAGACAGACAGACAGACAGACAGACAGACAGACAGACAGACAGACAGACAGACAGACAGACAGACAGACAGACAGACAGACAGACAGACAGACAGACAGACAGACAGACAGACAGACAGACAGACAGACAGACAGACAGACAGACAGACAGACAGACAGACAGACAGACAGACAGACAGACAGACAGACAGACAGACAGACAGACAGACAGACAGACAGACAGACAGACAGACAGACAGACAGACAGACAGACAGACAGACAGACAGACAGACAGACAGACAGACAGACAGACAGACAGACAGACAGACAGACAGACAGACAGACAGACAGACAGACAGACAGACAGACAGACAGACAGACAGACAGACAGACAGACAGACAGACAGACAGACAGACAGACAGACAGACAGACAGACAGACAGACAGACAGACAGACAGACAGACAGACAGACAGACAGACAGACAGACAGACAGACAGACAGACAGACAGACAGACAGACAGACAGACAGACAGACAGACAGACAGACAGACAGACAGACAGACAGACAGACAGACAGACAGACAGACAGACAGACAGACAGACAGACAGACAGACAGACAGACAGACAGACAGACAGACAGACAGACAGACAGACAGACAGACAGACAGACAGACAGACAGACAGACAGACAGACAGACAGACAGACAGACAGACAGACAGACAGACAGACAGACAGACAGACAGACAGACAGACAGACAGACAGACAGACAGACAGACAGACAGACAGACAGACAGACAGACAGACAGACAGACAGACAGACAGACAGACAGACAGACAGACAGACAGACAGACAGACAGACAGACAGACAGACAGACAGACAGACAGACAGACAGACAGACAGACAGACAGACAGACAGACAGACAGACAGACAGACAGACAGACAGACAGACAGACAGACAGACAGACAGACAGACAGACAGACAGACAGACAGACAGACAGACAGACAGACAGACAGACAGACAGACAGACAGACAGACAGACAGACAGACAGACAGACAGACAGACAGACAGACAGACAGACAGACAGACAGACAGACAGACAGACAGACAGACAGACAGACAGACAGACAGACAGACAGACAGACAGACAGACAGACAGACAGACAGACAGACAGACAGACAGACAGACAGACAGACAGACAGACAGACAGACAGACAGACAGACAGACAGACAGACAGACAGACAGACAGACAGACAGACAGACAGACAGACAGACAGACAGACAGACAGACAGACAGACAGACAGACAGACAGACAGACAGACAGACAGACAGACAGACAGACAGACAGACAGACAGACAGACAGACAGACAGACAGACAGACAGACAGACAGACAGACAGACAGACAGACAGACAGACAGACAGACAGACAGACAGACAGACAGACAGACAGACAGACAGACAGACAGACAGACAGACAGACAGACAGACAGACAGACAGACAGACAGACAGACAGACAGACAGACAGACAGACAGACAGACAGACAGACAGACAGACAGACAGACAGACAGACAGACAGACAGACAGACAGACAGACAGACAGACAGACAGACAGACAGACAGACAGACAGACAGACAGACAGACAGACAGACAGACAGACAGACAGACAGACAGACAGACAGACAGACAGACAGACAGACAGACAGACAGACAGACAGACAGACAGACAGACAGACAGACAGACAGACAGACAGACAGACAGACAGACAGACAGACAGACAGACAGACAGACAGACAGACAGACAGACAGACAGACAGACAGACAGACAGACAGACAGACAGACAGACAGACAGACAGACAGACAGACAGACAGACAGACAGACAGACAGACAGACAGACAGACAGACAGACAGACAGACAGACAGACAGACAGACAGACAGACAGACAGACAGACAGACAGACAGACAGACAGACAGACAGACAGACAGACAGACAGACAGACAGACAGACAGACAGACAGACAGACAGACAGACAGACAGACAGACAGACAGACAGACAGACAGACAGACAGACAGACAGACAGACAGACAGACAGACAGACAGACAGACAGACAGACAGACAGACAGACAGACAGACAGACAGACAGACAGACAGACAGACAGACAGACAGACAGACAGACAGACAGACAGACAGACAGACAGACAGACAGACAGACAGACAGACAGACAGACAGACAGACAGACAGACAGACAGACAGACAGACAGACAGACAGACAGACAGACAGACAGACAGACAGACAGACAGACAGACAGACAGACAGACAGACAGACAGACAGACAGACAGACAGACAGACAGACAGACAGACAGACAGACAGACAGACAGACAGACAGACAGACAGACAGACAGACAGACAGACAGACAGACAGACAGACAGACAGACAGACAGACAGACAGACAGACAGACAGACAGACAGACAGACAGACAGACAGACAGACAGACAGACAGACAGACAGACAGACAGACAGACAGACAGACAGACAGACAGACAGACAGACAGACAGACAGACAGACAGACAGACAGACAGACAGACAGACAGACAGACAGACAGACAGACAGACAGACAGACAGACAGACAGACAGACAGACAGACAGACAGACAGACAGACAGACAGACAGACAGACAGACAGACAGACAGACAGACAGACAGACAGACAGACAGACAGACAGACAGACAGACAGACAGACAGACAGACAGACAGACAGACAGACAGACAGACAGACAGACAGACAGACAGACAGACAGACAGACAGACAGACAGACAGACAGACAGACAGACAGACAGACAGACAGACAGACAGACAGACAGACAGACAGACAGACAGACAGACAGACAGACAGACAGACAGACAGACAGACAGACAGACAGACAGACAGACAGACAGACAGACAGACAGACAGACAGACAGACAGACAGACAGACAGACAGACAGACAGACAGACAGACAGACAGACAGACAGACAGACAGACAGACAGACAGACAGACAGACAGACAGACAGACAGACAGACAGACAGACAGACAGACAGACAGACAGACAGACAGACAGACAGACAGACAGACAGACAGACAGACAGACAGACAGACAGACAGACAGACAGACAGACAGACAGACAGACAGACAGACAGACAGACAGACAGACAGACAGACAGACAGACAGACAGACAGACAGACAGACAGACAGACAGACAGACAGACAGACAGACAGACAGACAGACAGACAGACAGACAGACAGACAGACAGACAGACAGACAGACAGACAGACAGACAGACAGACAGACAGACAGACAGACAGACAGACAGACAGACAGACAGACAGACAGACAGACAGACAGACAGACAGACAGACAGACAGACAGACAGACAGACAGACAGACAGACAGACAGACAGACAGACAGACAGACAGACAGACAGACAGACAGACAGACAGACAGACAGACAGACAGACAGACAGACAGACAGACAGACAGACAGACAGACAGACAGACAGACAGACAGACAGACAGACAGACAGACAGACAGACAGACAGACAGACAGACAGACAGACAGACAGACAGACAGACAGACAGACAGACAGACAGACAGACAGACAGACAGACAGACAGACAGACAGACAGACAGACAGACAGACAGACAGACAGACAGACAGACAGACAGACAGACAGACAGACAGACAGACAGACAGACAGACAGACAGACAGACAGACAGACAGACAGACAGACAGACAGACAGACAGACAGACAGACAGACAGACAGACAGACAGACAGACAGACAGACAGACAGACAGACAGACAGACAGACAGACAGACAGACAGACAGACAGACAGACAGACAGACAGACAGACAGACAGACAGACAGACAGACAGACAGACAGACAGACAGACAGACAGACAGACAGACAGACAGACAGACAGACAGACAGACAGACAGACAGACAGACAGACAGACAGACAGACAGACAGACAGACAGACAGACAGACAGACAGACAGACAGACAGACAGACAGACAGACAGACAGACAGACAGACAGACAGACAGACAGACAGACAGACAGACAGACAGACAGACAGACAGACAGACAGACAGACAGACAGACAGACAGACAGACAGACAGACAGACAGACAGACAGACAGACAGACAGACAGACAGACAGACAGACAGACAGACAGACAGACAGACAGACAGACAGACAGACAGACAGACAGACAGACAGACAGACAGACAGACAGACAGACAGACAGACAGACAGACAGACAGACAGACAGACAGACAGACAGACAGACAGACAGACAGACAGACAGACAGACAGACAGACAGACAGACAGACAGACAGACAGACAGACAGACAGACAGACAGACAGACAGACAGACAGACAGACAGACAGACAGACAGACAGACAGACAGACAGACAGACAGACAGACAGACAGACAGACAGACAGACAGACAGACAGACAGACAGACAGACAGACAGACAGACAGACAGACAGACAGACAGACAGACAGACAGACAGACAGACAGACAGACAGACAGACAGACAGACAGACAGACAGACAGACAGACAGACAGACAGACAGACAGACAGACAGACAGACAGACAGACAGACAGACAGACAGACAGACAGACAGACAGACAGACAGACAGACAGACAGACAGACAGACAGACAGACAGACAGACAGACAGACAGACAGACAGACAGACAGACAGACAGACAGACAGACAGACAGACAGACAGACAGACAGACAGACAGACAGACAGACAGACAGACAGACAGACAGACAGACAGACAGACAGACAGACAGACAGACAGACAGACAGACAGACAGACAGACAGACAGACAGACAGACAGACAGACAGACAGACAGACAGACAGACAGACAGACAGACAGACAGACAGACAGACAGACAGACAGACAGACAGACAGACAGACAGACAGACAGACAGACAGACAGACAGACAGACAGACAGACAGACAGACAGACAGACAGACAGACAGACAGACAGACAGACAGACAGACAGACAGACAGACAGACAGACAGACAGACAGACAGACAGACAGACAGACAGACAGACAGACAGACAGACAGACAGACAGACAGACAGACAGACAGACAGACAGACAGACAGACAGACAGACAGACAGACAGACAGACAGACAGACAGACAGACAGACAGACAGACAGACAGACAGACAGACAGACAGACAGACAGACAGACAGACAGACAGACAGACAGACAGACAGACAGACAGACAGACAGACAGACAGACAGACAGACAGACAGACAGACAGACAGACAGACAGACAGACAGACAGACAGACAGACAGACAGACAGACAGACAGACAGACAGACAGACAGACAGACAGACAGACAGACAGACAGACAGACAGACAGACAGACAGACAGACAGACAGACAGACAGACAGACAGACAGACAGACAGACAGACAGACAGACAGACAGACAGACAGACAGACAGACAGACAGACAGACAGACAGACAGACAGACAGACAGACAGACAGACAGACAGACAGACAGACAGACAGACAGACAGACAGACAGACAGACAGACAGACAGACAGACAGACAGACAGACAGACAGACAGACAGACAGACAGACAGACAGACAGACAGACAGACAGACAGACAGACAGACAGACAGACAGACAGACAGACAGACAGACAGACAGACAGACAGACAGACAGACAGACAGACAGACAGACAGACAGACAGACAGACAGACAGACAGACAGACAGACAGACAGACAGACAGACAGACAGACAGACAGACAGACAGACAGACAGACAGACAGACAGACAGACAGACAGACAGACAGACAGACAGACAGACAGACAGACAGACAGACAGACAGACAGACAGACAGACAGACAGACAGACAGACAGACAGACAGACAGACAGACAGACAGACAGACAGACAGACAGACAGACAGACAGACAGACAGACAGACAGACAGACAGACAGACAGACAGACAGACAGACAGACAGACAGACAGACAGACAGACAGACAGACAGACAGACAGACAGACAGACAGACAGACAGACAGACAGACAGACAGAGCAGACAGACAGACAGACAGACAGACAGACAGACAGACAGACAGACAGACAGACAGACAGACAGACAGACAGACAGACAGACAGACAGACAGACAGACAGACAGACAGACAGACAGACAGACAGACAGACAGACAGACAGACAGACAGACAGACAGACAGACAGACAGACAGACAGACAGACAGACAGACAGACAGACAGACAGACAGACAGACAGACAGACAGACAGACAGACAGACAGACAGACAGACAGACAGACAGACAGACAGACAGACAGACAGACAGACAGACAGACAGACAGACAGACAGACAGACAGACAGACAGACAGACAGACAGACAGACAGACAGACAGACAGACAGACAGACAGACAGACAGACAGACAGACAGACAGACAGACAGACAGACAGACAGACAGACAGACAGACAGACAGACAGACAGACAGACAGACAGACAGACAGACAGACAGACAGACAGACAGACAGACAGACAGACAGACAGACAGACAGACAGACAGACAGACAGACAGACAGACAGACAGACAGACAGACAGACAGACAGACAGACAGACAGACAGACAGACAGACAGACAGACAGACAGACAGACAGACAGACAGACAGACAGACAGACAGACAGACAGACAGACAGACAGACAGACAGACAGACAGACAGACAGACAGACAGACAGACAGACAGACAGACAGACAGACAGACAGACAGACAGACAGACAGACAGACAGACAGACAGACAGACAGACAGACAGACAGACAGACAGACAGACAGACAGACAGACAGACAGACAGACAGACAGACAGACAGACAGACAGACAGACAGACAGACAGACAGACAGACAGACAGACAGACAGACAGACAGACAGACAGACAGACAGACAGACAGACAGACAGACAGACAGACAGACAGACAGACAGACAGACAGACAGACAGACAGACAGACAGACAGACAGACAGACAGACAGACAGACAGACAGACAGACAGACAGACAGACAGACAGACAGACAGACAGACAGACAGACAGACAGACAGACAGACAGACAGACAGACAGACAGACAGACAGACAGACAGACAGACAGACAGACAGACAGACAGACAGACAGACAGACAGACAGACAGACAGACAGACAGACAGACAGACAGACAGACAGACAGACAGACAGACAGACAGACAGACAGACAGACAGACAGACAGACAGACAGACAGACAGACAGACAGACAGACAGACAGACAGACAGACAGACAGACAGACAGACAGACAGACAGACAGACAGACAGACAGACAGACAGACAGACAGACAGACAGACAGACAGACAGACAGACAGACAGACAGACAGACAGACAGACAGACAGACAGACAGACAGACAGACAGACAGACAGACAGACAGACAGACAGACAGACAGACAGACAGACAGACAGACAGACAGACAGACAGACAGACAGACAGACAGACATACATACAGACAGACAGACAGACAGACAGACAGACAGACATACAGACAGACAGACAGACAGACAGACAGACAGACAGACAGACAGACAGACAGACAGACAGACAGACAGACAGACAGACAGACAGACAGACAGACAGACAGACAGACAGACAGACAGACAGACAGACAGACAGACAGACAGACAGACAGACAGACAGACAGACAGACAGACAGACAGACAGACAGACAGACAGACAGACAGACAGACAGACAGACATACAGACAGACAGACAGACAGACAGACAGACAGACAGACAGACAGACAGACAGACAGACAGACAGACAGACAGACAGACAGACAGACAGACAGACAGACAGACAGACAGACAGACAGACAGACAGACAGACAGACAGACAGACAGACAGACAGACAGACAGACAGACAGACAGACAGACAGACAGACAGACAGACAGACAGACAGACAGACAGACAGACAGACAGACAGACAGACAGACAGACAGACAGACAGACAGACAGACAGACAGACAGACAGACAGACAGACAGACAGACAGACAGACAGACAGACAGACAGACAGACAGACAGACAGACAGACAGACAGACAGACAGACAGACAGACAGACAGACAGACAGACAGACAGACAGACAGACAGACAGACAGACAGACAGACAGACAGACAGACAGACAGACAGACAGCCAGACAGACAGACAGACAGACAGACAGACAGACAGACAGACAGACAGACAGACAGACAGACAGACAGACAGACAGACAGACAGACAGACAGACAGACAGACAGACAGACAGACAGACAGACAGACAGACAGACAGACAGACAGACAGACAGACAGACAGACAGACAGACAGACAGACAGACAGACAGACAGACAGACAGACAGACAGACAGACAGACAGACAGACAGACAGACAGACAGACAGACAGACAGACAGACAGACAGACAGACAGACAGACAGACAGACAGACAGACAGACAGACAGACAGACAGACAGACAGACAGACAGACAGACAGACAGACAGACAGACAGACAGACAGACAGACAGACAGACAGACAGACAGACAGACAGACAGACAGACAGACAGACAGACAGACAGACAGACAGACAGACAGACAGACAGACAGACAGACAGACAGACAGACAGACAGACAGACAGACAGACAGACAGACAGACAGACAGACAGACAGACAGACAGACAGACAGACAGACAGACAGACGGACGGACGGACGGACATCTCTAGATCGACTTAAAATCGATCGAGGATCATAAATATATATACTTTATGGGGTCCTAGACCAATATTTCGAGGTGTTACAAACGGAATGACAAACTTATATATACCCTCTATCACTAGAGTGGAGGGTATAAAAAGTACAATTGTACCAACTTTAACATCCCTGCTACGAATGGTAACTCACGAGAAGAAACAATATCAGGTGAGTCGGATTCTAAATACGATTAGTATAAATCTAAGTAACCCAGGAGGAAGCAATATCAGGTGAGTCGTTTAATTACGATACGTAAAATATTTGTAACTCAGGAAAACAATGACAGGTGAGTCGGGTGTTAAATACGTAAAATATCAGACTAACTACAACAAAACAATTTGTAACTACTTGTACATCTACGGCACGTGGCACGGTGAACTGGAATCGGGTCGGACTCCCGAGGTACACTTCGGTTTTTAGGCCGGAGTGTACCTAAGACATCAACGTTGAAACTGGTTCGCCTTTGTGTGACCAAACCTTGACATTATATGTGTATGATTTTACAAACTCAATGTGAATTACATACGTAAAACACTACATAACAACTATTTCTTATAAAAATAGAATTGTTGGGTATGTGTTTGAGTTCCGATGTTGGTTGGTGGAAAAAGTCATTTATTAATTAAAGAAATTATTATAATATAATAATGGTACATTACGACGTAAACTAAATACAATTACTATCACTGCGAATTGCTTTAAACTTTTTAGGTCTATACTCGTAATTTCCTCCAAAATCTAGAACTGTGGACTCCGTATAGTTGATAGTCGAGTTCGTGCCAAAGCCGGACAGTGACATAGGATGTTCAATGGTTTCCTCGACGCCTGATGTCTCGCAAATTTTGTAGCTTGCGTCCATAAAAAGATTCATGTTTTTATCATGTTTCCCGACAAGAAAGAGTTTCATTATTAAACCTGTCAATATATGATATTCTATTCTCGAAAGTGGAAGTAAGAATTTTGTTCTTCTTAAATTATTGCATGGCCAAAAAATTCTGCTTATACGACTTTTTCCAATTTACCTCCATTTTTGATTTGCCTTGGCAAATTTCGTTTTAGTTCATCATTCTCAACGGCTCTTATAGGCGTCCTCGTAAATCTAACCTTAAATATTGCTGTCAGTTGTTGCCCGAAGTTCTCTTGAATGGTCTTCAAATTATTCCTTCCTGCTTCCACATTTAAAGCCATCTCACTTAATGCTGGGTTTCCTTAAAAATATTTTTTTTTTATTGTTTATCCCTGATGCTGCAGCTTCTGATGACGATGTTGTTGCTGATAATAGTAAAGTAAATGTTCAAGATAATTCCAATGAGTTAACAACTATGTCAGGAATCTTTTTTAGCAAGACAAATTATTCTCTCGATTTTTCTTGTTTTTTTGGTTTTATTCTTCCACAAGAATTAGACATGAACGTGATTTACGGAACCCTTTAAATGGCATTAACATTTTTTTCGTAGCAAATAAATATACATAAAATTCAAATCCACAAAAAAAAAGAAAAAAGTTCTTTAATTTTGCACATGATATTGAAACTAAAATAACGGAGAGGCCTAAATAGTTGAAATAACTTTGGGATGCATGTTTATCACAAGTTCTTTAACATATTGTCTTCCTTTTAACGCAATTGTGTATCCCCTAAAATGTCAGTGGTGGGAGAGTAGGGGGCCTTGCAATAGTTGAAAACTGTGTCATAATGGTAAAGATGACTGAAAGGCACTATCGCTTTTTAAAATATTTTTATTATCGTACATTGGAATGCAAAATTGTCTATTATGCCAAATTTTTAAATTTTCCGTCTTGACAACTGGAATACGATGTGATAGTAATAAACTAAGTCATTTTGAAAAATGGACATCCGAAGATTTCCATTATATTAAGATTTTTTTTTATATAAATTTAGGTCAGAGTTTAACAAAAACGTACTCTAACAATAAGTAATTTTTGAAATTTTGTATCGGTGATAAACAAGGAGAGGACTTTCATGCAAATGCATGTTTTTTCCCTTTGGTCATAGAACAGCATGAACTAAATATCTTTGCGAATCAAAGAATTTGCTTTAAAATGGCATCGATTCGTTAGTGCATATTTAGCTTAAAATTCATATTTTTGCATATTTTGCTATTATTTCGCTATAAATGCATATTTTTAGGTCATATTTTGTATAAATTTTAGTTTTTAGCTATTTTTTTGGTATGTTTAGCTATTTTAATATTTTTTTTTATTTTTTGTATTAAAGCAATTGTTAATTTTATTTTTTTGATTATTTTTATTTTTTTAATAACATTTAATACGCCTGTATATATGTATATCTGAGCTTACAATGCCAGAATGAATTCAAAGTTATTTTTTTTAATAAAAGTAAAAACCAAGAAGATATTTATGATTTTTAGTGCATATTTTAAGTTTTTTAGTGCATATTTCAGTAGTTTTTTGTGCATATTTTAGGCGCCTAAAACATAGTTTTTTATTGCATGAAGGTCCTTTTCCTGGAGATAAACAAATGTAAAGAGCAGTTAATTATTCAATGTGACCCAGAATTTCGAAATAGTTAAATTATAGTAAAAGTAATAGTTCAATTCGATATTGGCAGCCATTTTACTTTCGGTTAAAAAAAAATGGTTTTTATATTTATACACATGTTGGTCCACAATTGTGAAACAAGTTTCCCATCACTGTTCATTGCGGCACTGAATACAAAATATTTTTAATAGGGTGGATTAAATTAAGTTTTTTTTTCAAATTTCTGTTCGACTCATAGAATTATTTGTTTGAAAAAATCTCAAAACACTGTGTTTGAAATTTTGCATAGATAGTCGGTCATCATTGAATTCCTTTAAAAGAAGAAATCCAGTTTCTTAAATTCCCAAAAAAAAAAAACAACTCGGTTTAGTTATAATATGTAAAAAAATATTTTTTT
>OY992536.1:321681237-321721767 GCA_963921195.1 Pegoplata infirma | reverse complement strand
CATTTTACATTTTGAAATTAGATTAATGATTTTTTCATAATGGCTATGATTTTTTTCATAAAATTTATGAAAAATTTATGAAAATAATTATAAATTACATGGACTGTTCTTCTTGTGAAACTTTTGTATTAAATATATGAACATTTTCAATATTCCAATGAAATTGTTCATAAATTTTATAAAAAAAAATTGATTCATCCTATACAAAAACAAGTAAGAAAGTTATAGTCGGTCATGACCGACCATATGATACCCTACACCTGTGTTTTTTTGGAAAATGGGTCCTAAGTTCAAACATGGACCGATTGGATCTATCTTTTGTTAGATCTTTATTTAGTGTAGAAAACACACTCACAAGGGAAGTATCTCAACCCTTATGAAACGATTTACCTGAAACTTAAAATATATATCAAAGAGACAATTCTAAGGTTGGAGTGTCACGGCTTATTGGCCATATCGGGGATTTAGGGGTTCAAAACATGGGCCAAAAAATGGCGAAAAAACCGTTTTTTGGATTTTTGAGCCATTTCTTTTTAAGAAACTATATGATGTTTTCATATGAGAAGAAAGGTTTTTTAATGCCTATCCAATGGTAGCATTACCTTGTAAAAATTCGGCTTCTTTAAATATTTTTTTCAGGAAAATGTGTAAATTTTGGGGGGTACTTATGTGAAGACATAGACCTACGATATCCATATGGATAAGAAATAACCCTTATTAAATTTAAGTTGACCCGTATTTTTGCCCTAGATGATATTCCTGTTAGTTCGGAAGTTATCAAAATTTTCCCGAAGGTCCACATCATAGTGACATAGTAATCCATCGACCGTTTTGTAGATCTGGCATCACCAAAGATAATTGGAAAATTCTGGCAATGCCAAACTAAAGTTCAAACGCAAAGCAAAGAGAGACAAAAAAAATCTGCATTCTCACTGTAAAACTGGTATCTTCCATCTCGCTCACATTTCCATTTGTGATAAAATTTCGTAAACAATACCATATGATTTTTGTTTACTACTTTTTCAAACGCCATTAGTTGGACTACTCTATGACTCTGGTCCACATGGTTTCATAAGGGGACAACGAAATTTTTAAACACCGATATGGCCGATAAGCCGAGACACCCCAACCTTAAAATCGTCTCTTTAATATATATTTTAAGTTTCAGGCAAACCGGTTCATAAGGGTTGAGATACTTCCCTTGTCAGATCAAATTTTAGTGGAACTGAATATTGGTCGAAATTTTTATTTGATGGACTTATTGTTAGTCCAAAAATAGTCCAATTATATTCAGATTTGATTAGGTTACCAAAGTACACGTTTCACGCCTACAAATAAAATTTTTCGTCCTTGGGCAAAATATGCTTAAGTTTCAAATTTCAAGTCAATTGATTGAAAATTGCGACCTGTATCGTGCTTAACCGTTAGATGGACAGACGGACGGAAGGACATCGCTAAATCGACTCAAAAAGAGTCGATCGGCATACTTGAAGGTAGTTCTAGAACCAATATTTCGGGTATTTACAAATATCAACACAAACTCATTATAACCTGTACCACAGAGTGGTGTAGTGTATAAAAATATACAAATATTACGTTTTTTACGAATCAGGGGGAACTTTTTTCCCTTAAAAATTTTCCTTGTCACTCCGTGTATAATCCATCAAAATATCGGTCTAGAACCCCATTAGGTACCCTGATGGAAACTTGACCGGTTCTTAATAGATCACGTGACCCAAACACTCGGACTCAAAACACCTATCACAATCTTGACTCGGTTCATATAAAAATACATGTCACTGTTGTTGGGAAATATCTCAACCCTTGCTATATCACTAGTGACATGTGGATATGACCCTTAGGAACACAATTCGTGCAGGTTCAGTTGTAACATGTCCCAGAACACTTTACAGCTGTACCCACCTTGAGACCCATCACAGAACTACCACCCTGAGACCAATCACAGACCTTAGACCTTTCACCTTTGTGAAAAAATGTTTCAACCCCGGATACATCACTTATGACATGTCACTGTCATTGGGACTTAATTTGGCAAACCACAAAAATTGGGGCTTGATTTAAAAAAATTAGCAAATTTTTTTTTTTTTTTTAAATAATTTTTAATGAAATTCTTTACTCAATACCCCAATAAAAATTGTGTCTGAGACTTAAAAAATTTTGAACTTTTTTTTCGGAACTTATAAAATTTTTATATCCCAAGTAAAAATTTTCTGAAATTCCATGTCAAATCGGACCCTTTGAATAATTTTTTTTTTAGATTTTCCCAATTTGTTTACAGTTTTTAGTTCCCTTCGAAAACTCCTTCGTGGTAAATTTTCATATTTTTCCAAAAGATATCGAATTTTTAAAAATGTTTAGTTTGTTCCTTTACTCAAACTTCTTTTACTCATAACTTCTTCAATAATGATTCAAATTGCAATTTTTTTTTTAAATTTTTGTTTTTTTACGAACTTTAAAAAAAAAATCCAAAAAATTCTTAAAAGTGCTCTAGTATGCGGGTTTTAAGTTTTAAAATTTAAATCTCATTTTTGAAAATGTATGTAATCTTTGATTTTTTTGAAATTTTTTGTGCAAAACTTCTATCGATTCTACAAATTTTTTGCCTAGTAGATCGTGGGATAACATTTATTACTATTTTTTTAAAATTTTTTGAAAAAATTTTATTGTAATTTTCCAATCTTAAAATCATTTCTACTGCTCCAATACATTGAAATGGTGCGTCATAGAGGGGTCATTTTCAAGAACGATCCCCATTAATTTTTACGTCCTAACATTTCTTCGGAACAAACTAATACCCTATCTCCAATTTTTAAGGGGGCTCCCACACAAAATGACATTTTTTTAAAATTTGCTCCAACCGCTCTTAGAGCAATCAAATGTATGACCGACCCACAATATTTTTTTAGTCCAAACATTTTCTCTGAATACATTATTAAGGCGGTCCCCATAAATTTTTATTTTTTTATTTTTTGTAAATTTGTTTTATTCAATTAGCTTCTACCGGCCCAATGGTGCTTCCGAGAAGGGTCATTAGTGAGACCAACCCCCATTTATTTTTACCCTCCAACATTTTTGTAAAACATACCTACGCCCTATCTCCACTCACTAAATGTGATTCTATTCAAAATTACATTTTTATAAAATTTGCTCCAACTGTAATTTGTATGGGGGCCTACTTAAGGAGTGGAGATTGGGCGTAATTTCGTTTTAAAATAATGTTGGGGGTAAAATTAAATGGGGGTCTGTCTCACTAATGATCCCTCTCGGGCGCACCATTGGACCGGTAGAAGCTGATTAAATAAAACAGATTTACAAAATAAAAAAAATTGTATGGGGACCGCCTTAATAGTTAATGATAGAGGGAAGGTGTATTTATAGAAAATGTTTGGACTAAAAAAATATTGTGGGTCGGTCATACATTTGATTGCTCTAAGGGCACTCTTAGGGCAGTTAGAGCGGTTGGAGCAAATTTAAAAAAATGTCATTTAGTGTGGGAGCCCGAAAAAATGTTTAGATGTAAAAATGAATGGGATATCGGTTTTGGAAATGACCTCTCTATGACGCACCATTGGAGACGTAGAAATGATTTTAAGATTGGAAAATTACAATAATTTTTTTTTTTTTCAAAAAATTTTAAAAAATCGTTATCCCACGATCCTATAGGGAAAAAAAATTGTAGAATCAATAAAAGTTTTACACAAAAAATTTCAAAAAAATCAAAGAGTACATACATTTTCAAAAATGAGATATAAATTTTAAAACTTAAAAATCGCATACCAGAACACTTTTAAGAATTTTTTTAGGAATCTTGTTTTAAAAGTACTTAAAAAAACAAAAATTGAAAACAAATGGAATTTTTACCATTATTGAAGAAGTTATGAGTAAAAGAAGTTTGAGTAAAGGAACAAACTACCAATTTTTAAAAATTCGATATCTTTTGCACCAGTCATCAAAAAATCTGAAAATTTACCACGAAGGAGTTTTCGAAGGGAACTAAAATCTGTTAATAAATTGGGAAAATCTAAACAAAAAATTATTCAAAGTGTCCGATATGACATGAAATGCTCCATATATAATCAGTCAGTGATATATTCTAAGACATTATGTGAATGTCCTAAAGACATTACGTGAATATCCTATGTCTTGAGGTCATAGGCTGGTTAGGTTCGGAAATGAACAAAATTGGACTAGGGCGAAAAAAATCTCCTTTGAAGAACCAAACCAACCTTTAAAAAGTTAAATTTTTAAGTTTTTTGTTTGTATTTTTTTTCAATGTCCAGGAGATTATTTTTTATTTTTGGTCCGCCCCCTTTTGTGGGCGTATACATGAAAAGTTATTTAAAATAATGATCAGATTGTATTAACTAGTTGTTGGTAGTTGTAGGTACAGCCGAATTTAACACTTTAAGGTGTTTTTCATTTTATTTTTAAAATTAAGTTTTTGTGCAATAATGTTTTTTTTTACATTTTCAATGAAGAAATTAAAAGCTACTGTAGTTTTTAAAGAGCCAAAATCAAGATCTACAGCAAAAAAAAAAAAAACAATTTTAATGCTTACTAATCTATTTATAACAAAAAAATTTATTAAATCTTTTAATGATTGCATTGCATAATTTTTTATTATTTTCGGAAATAGGAACAAAGTATAAAAAACGAAAACAAACGGTTTTTATTAGGAAGATGAAGATGCTAAACAATAAGGTGCTCTGTATTTTATATATTGTTGTTATTTTTTTTTCTTTATTAAAGTGGGTGTTATTAGGCCAAATTTGGTCATAACATGTTTTTTTCTTTTTGGTAAGAAATCATTTGTAAAAAAAAAGTTGTCTTATTTTATGGATTTTTTTTCTATGAAGTTTAAGTTCAATGTCGTTTATATTGGTCAGTGAAACGTTTTTATATGGCAAATCATGTTTTATTAAATGAAGAAGAACATACGCAAAAAAATATCAAAAATAAATTTTATAAATAATGACTATATAATGAATAATAAAAAGTAGTAAAAACAATAATAACAACTGCACTTTGAACACTGACTGCTTTCAACAGCTGGTTAACCCATTTTTGGCCAGTTCCAGATTTGATCGAATTTGTTTAAGTCAAACTTGATGGATTTATAAAAGTACCCAAGCAGAAATTTACAGCTGAAAGCACTGCAACAATAAAAAAAAATCACATATAACGATCGACTCAGAATTACTTTTTGAGTCGATTTAGCGATGTCCGTCCGTCTGTCCATCTATCGGTTTAAGTACGATACAGGTCGCAATTTTCAATCAATTGACTTGAAATTTAAAACTTAAGCTTCTTTTGGCCCAAGGACAAAGCCTATTGAAATTGGAAAAAATCGGTCCATGTTAAGACCTAGCCCCCATACAAACGCCCCCTTTGAATTTCGCTTAAATGGCTCTAATAACCGTGTTAATGTAGATATCGTTTTGAAATTTAACAAGAAATAACATTTTATTTGCACCAACCACCATACCCAATTTCAAATGAATCGGTTCAGTCCTTCTGGTAGTCCCCATACAAACCACCCTCCCGATATTCACATAATTTTCTCAAAATTTATAAAAATTAAAATATTTGATAAAAATTTTATTTTTAGGTGTTAAACATGTACTTTAGTAACCTAATCAAATTGGAATATAATTTGACCATTTTTGGACTTAGTCCCCCATATAAAAATTGGACCGATATTTAATTAAATCGGTCTACTTATTGGCAAGAAAAAAATAAACAAATTCCAATAAAATTTGACCTGTGTGTGTTTTCTACACTAAATAAAGATCTAACAAAAGATAGATCCAATAGGTACATTAGCCTGTCCCGAAAAATAAAATTTAAGGTAATAGCAAAAAACGATGCTCTTTCGAGAGCTGATTATGTGAAAAATAATCAAAAAAAAAAAAATTGAGGCTGTCTTGGCCTCCCTACAACCAGAGCTTCGAAGAATGAAATTCTTTTCGAATGAATTTTCAAAAAAATCCATTCAATTTTCATAGTCAGTGAATGCATTCGATTTCATAAATCAACATTGAATACAGTCCTTGGAATTCATTCGATTGAATGGAAAAAAATTAATGCATTCGATTTCTTGTTCATTCGATTTAGAAAAATCGAATGCATTCGATTTCTTATCATTCCACTGCGAATGCAGTCTATTTTTTAAATAGATAGACCAAAACGGAGCCAAATTTTGGTCCATAGTATCGCCGACTGTCTTTGCATACGATGACCCTAATGAGCTCTAATTTTGAATCCAAAAAAATTGGTGTTCCCGAAAATTTAAAAATTGCACATTTTAACTGCCTACACGACAAAAAGTGTGAAGAGTGTTGGCGATACTATGGACAAAAAACTGGCTCCGTTTTGCTCTATCTTGGATAGTTTTTTTAAGTTTTTTATGCAATGAATGGATAAGCCATACGATTTTTCAAATTCAATGAAAAGAAAATCGATTGCATTCGCAAGTGAATGCATTAGATTTTTAAAAGTCGAATGAAAAAAAAATCGAATGCATTCCATTTTTGAAAGTCGAATGAAAAATAAATCGAATGCATTCGATATTTATAAATCGAATAAGTCTAAAGTCAATTCATTCAATTCGCTAAAATGTGATTGGGGAATGCAATCACAAAATTTTCATTCAGAATGCCAAATCGAATTAAGAAATGAAATCCTTTGAAGCTCTGCCTACAACCGGTTGAAGTTCACAACCGTAGTGCATTTTGTAAAAAAAAATATTTTTCGTTTTTGCCGAACTTGCTGTCAAAATTTGCAGAATTTAGAGTACATTAACGAAAAAATATTTGCATGATGAAATTTAATCCTCTTACTCAATTTTTGATGTAAAAACTAGTAAAAAAAATATTTTTTTCGACTTTTTGTTCGACCTTTTTTTTAAGTGGCTTAAACTGGTACTTAAAGAACATGGACGATTTAAATACCGTTCTGAACTTGATTGAGTAACATCCGCGTCAATATGAAAATGTAAAGTATAAAATTTACAAAAACTTAAATTTTTTTTTAAATGCTCTGGTGGACCAAAATTATTCCATGAAAACTTTTTAAATATTTTTCCCTTAATGTACTAAACATTCCGCGAACAAAAAATATTTATTTTTGACAAAATACACTACGGTATCTAACTGTAACCGGTTGTAGGGAGGCAAAGACCGACTCCAAATTTTTTTTAATATTTTTCCCATAATCAGTTCTGTAATGCGCATCATTTTTTGCTATTATCAAGTAAAACTCCAAAAAGAGGCCATTTTCGGGACAGGCTAAGGTATTTGGTCAGATAATATTATATCCAATCAGGTGCAATCATATATTATCAGATCAAAATCAAATCGATTTTTATTCCTTGAACTAAATTCAAGGAAAATTGATATTGATTTAGTTCCATTGCCACGTTTTCCATCTTTTAAGTTTATAGGAAATAAAAAATTATTTAATATTATGCCAATTTGAACTAAAAAATGGGAAAATATTATTTTTTAATTAGTTCATACACATTTGAGGACACGATTGGGTGAAGACTCCATTGGGTTCGAAACCGATGGGATCAAACAATGTCCCTTAAGGCTCATCATAGTTTTTACTCAAACATTTTTGTCCGTTTCGCTCGTTGAAGGCCCAATAGGGTCCAAAGTTAAAACCCATTCAGGATACAAAATCGCGTTGCACAGCATTATTTATCATCTAAACTTTTTGTATGAAAAAAAAAAATAACGTATGTACGTGATGCAAAGACGTATATTCTTAATATCTAAATTTTTTTTAATATGCATTAAAATTTGTTTCTTTTTTAATTAAATAATGTTATAATATCCTGCAGTATTGTTGTTTTAGATGAATGTAATTAAAAATTAAATTGTTGACAAAAATTTAAAATTGTTTGAATTATTTAATAAATTTAATTGTACTTGATGAATTTGTTTGTTATCTTTTATTTATTTTTTTGTGATTTTTGAATACCATCAAAAAATAATCATAAAAACCATAACTAATTTCAAAAGAAATTAAATTTTTATATCAACCTGTTTTTATTGTTTTAGTTGACTTATGTGCTAAAATTAAAAGAAGAACTGGTTTTCCCCAAGTAGTCAAAAAAAAAAAAAAAATACACCTAAAAATCCAATTTAAAAGTTAAAACAAATAATAGATATAAAATTTCTAGACATTGGGCTAGTAGATGAACGGATGGGAATGCGTTACTTGAAAAACAATATCATCATCATCATAGTCATCATTATCATCATCTTATGTTTGATATTATTGATTTTACCTTAAACATTTTATGTACGCAATATTGGCCTTTATTATAATTTAACACACTATAATCAATAACTAAATCTCACACACGTGTCAGAGATTTAAAGTTTTAATTCATTTAAACACCTTAAAATCAGAATATCTCGGTAAACACTGCCGACATGACAAAAGGCCAAACAACATTTTTGTATCTCACGATTGAAAACGACTTTCAAATAAAAGTTTTTGAGCTATCCAATTTTTAAGTTTCTCAAAACCTTAATGTGTAACTAAACTCCCGCATCTCAAAATACTAAGCAATATAGAAAGAAACGAACAAAAACATTTTATCAAAATCTATGAACCAAATTGGGCCTTAACAATGAGTTCGAACTCAATGGGGGTGGACCCAATCTGATCGTCAAATGTGTATTTACTGAATTGGAATATTTATACCCTACACCACACTGTGGTACAGGGTATAATGAGTTTGTGCTGATGTTTGGTCCTAGTCCCACGTTTAAGAATACCGATCGACTTAGAAACACTTTCACGATACAGGTCGCAATATTTAATCAATTAACTTGAAATTTGAAACTTAAACCTCTTTTGGCCCAAGGACGAAGCCTATTGAATTTGGCAAGTAATCATGTTCCGAAAATCACCGTTCCGAATTTTAAAGAAATCGGAAAAGTTCTTCTTGTAGCCTCCATATAAACCACCTTCCCGATTTTCACATAAATCTCTCATATTTCATGAAAATAGAAAGTATTTAATTGAAATTCTGTTTGTGTATGTTAAACGCGTACTTTAATAACCTTATCAAATCTGATTATCATCATACCATTTTTGGTCTTAGGCCCGCCCCATGTGAAAATTTCGCCCGATATTCAGTTAAAGCGCTTTATTGTTAACAAAAAGAAGCATATTTCACTCAAATTTGATTTGTGAGTGTTTTTTACACTTATCAAAGATTTGACAAAATATAGATCCATGTTTGAACTTGCGACCCATTTTAGGGTAAACTCTGGTGTGGGGTATTATATGGTCGGGACCGACTATAATTTTCTTACTTGTTTTTTTATTTTTAAGTTAAAATTAGAAAAAATAATAAATTGTTTTGTTTAGTTAATTTTCCCATTTATTCAATAAATTGTTAACAAATACAACTACATTTAATGACTGTTACTACATTACAGTAATTTTGTGTGTGTCGTAGAAAAACAACTACATTTGTTGTTAAAATATTGTTAATCTTGTAAATTTGTTAACTATTTTTTTATACCCTCTACTCTAGTGATAGAGGGTGTAAATTTGTCATTCCGTTTGTAACACCTCGAAATATTGGTCTAAGACCCCATAAAGTAAATATATTCATGATCCTCGATCGATTTTAAGACGATCTAGCGATGTCCATCCGTTTGTCTGTCCGTCCGTCTGTCTGTCTGTTGAAAACACGCTAACTTTTGAAAGACTTTACGGAGGCTCTTGAAGTTTGGCGTAAATGTTGGTCATTTATCTGGTCAGGTTGGTAGTGCAATCCAGAAAAATCGGTCCAGTGGTTCAAAAACCATGAGCAAAATACTGAATTTCGCCAAGGGTTTTTCGTGAACTTACGAGATAAAAAACACGTTAACTTTCGAAACATAATTCTAATGATGCTGAAGCTTAGAATATATATATTTTTCGTTCCTATGGCTTGGTTCGTATTGAATTTCAGCCAGATCGGTCTAGTGGTTCAAAAGTTATTAGCAAAACCGTGAATTTCAGATTAGTTTCACCTTGAATTCACGTGTTGAAAACCCGTTAAACATGTTTTGAAAACATTGGTAAGTCACAAAAATATTTAACGCTGTAAAAATAATTTTGTACTAAATATTTTTACACTAAAAAAAATTCACTCAAAAAAATTTTACACTCAAAATAAAATTTAGAATTTAAAAAAAAAAAAAGTTTTTTACACAAAACAAAATTTTTCTAATCAAAATTGTTATTTTATCAACTTTAGAAAATTTACTATCACTTAAAAAGGGCATTGTGGAGCGTACTCATAGATTCGGCCAAGTCGAATTTAACTTTTCTACTTGTTTTTTTTTTAATTTATATTAAAAATTTTCAGTTTTTTTTTTTTAATTTTTTTTACATCCAAAAAAAAGTAATTGGAAGAAAATAATTTTTACTATTATGCTGTGCCGAATCTTTGATACCCTCCAACATGTTAAAGTACATATAAAAAAATTTCAGAGGTGTTTTTGGGGAGGGGCTCTGTGAGGGTGCTGGGGGATACCTTCCCCAACGCGATAAATGTTTACTAAATTATTTATTAGGCTTTTTGAACTTTATTACACCATTTTCTCATAGTTTTTATGTTTTTTTTTAATACACGCCCACAAAAGGGGGCGGAGCAAAAAAAAAAACAATATTTTGTAGCCCCCTCGGGGTCTAACTGTATGACTTTTAACTCCTTCTGACATAAAAAGGTTTCATTTGTTTAACAAAAATGCAAAAATGCTGTAAAAAATGGAGTTTTTATAGAGTTTTTTTTAGATATTTAAGGGGGAACTTTTTGCCCCTCATCCGATTTTACCCATTTCCGAACTTAACCGGCCTATGACTATGACACACGTGCCAATTTGCAGGAGTCTAGCTCTTTTATTTTGTACTGAATCGTGCTTTATACAGACGGACGGACATTCATAGAATGACTTATAATCGATCATAGATCAATAATATATATACGTTATGGGGTCCCCGACCGATATTTCTATGCGTTACAAACGGAATGACAAAGTAAGTACACCCCCATACTGTGGTTGGAGGGTATAAAAATGGAAAAAAATTTGATTACAAATTAGTTTATACACATTTGAGGACCCGATTGGTTGAAGACCCTTTAGGGTTCGGACCCGATGGGCCCAGACCCAGTTTGGTCTCTTAAGGATCGTCATAGTTCTTGACCCAAAAATGTTGTCCGTTACATGAATTTAGATGCACAATAAGGTATTGAGAATTTTAAAATCTGGATAACTTTAAAACTAATACACTAAGAAAATTATGTCATTAACTGTTTGTAGGTTATTTTAAAAAGTAATCAGTAAAGTTATTTTAAAAGAAAAATCACTTATTTTATAAAGGATTTAATTTTTTTACTGTTTCTGTAGTTTAAAAAAAATAATTTACTGTATTAAAAACGAATTTTCTGTTACATTTAATTTCGGCAGTAAAAAATTTCTTCTATAGTTTTACTGTTTTTTAATACAAAATAACTGAATATTCACTAGTTTTTTAATGTTTTGGTTAGTCATTACATTAACATTTAAAATTGACTGTAATGTGTTTTTATTTTAAATGAAAAAACAGTGGAATGGTTTTTAAATAAAATTTCATTTGTTTTAAGTGAATATTCACTGGAATTTACCTACATAATTCATAGAGCTTTTGTCGTCGTGTTCTACGTGTTAAAAGCTACAAAAATGCCTTTAGATGTGTCGGCAATATTTACCAAGATATAAGGATTTCAAAGTTAGGACCCATGGTCTGCACATGTGAAGACTGGAAACACAATGGAAAGATCCAAAAATGGCCTCCATTTTGTCCTATCTGGCTTTGTTTTCGAGATATCGCCATTTTTTGTAAATTGTTGTAAATTGCGTCCTAAAACTAAAGAAGATGAATGCCTTAAAAAAAGATTTTTTTTCATACACTCAAAAAATTATGTCATTAACTGTTTGTAGTTTATTTAAAAAGTTTTCCGTTTAGTCGTTTTTAAAAGAAAAAACATTTGTTTGATGTTCAGTTTTTATTAATGACTATATCAGTCCTTTGTTTCAAAAATAACACACTAAAAAATAAAGACTTTCACTAACATTTAATTTATAAAGTCATTTATTTTTGTTCTGTAAGTAAAAACTACTGATTATTCTTTAAATTTTTAATGATTTGTGTAAGTAATTTTTTTTTAAATTGTTGGTATTTTTTAATGATATATCATTAGTTTTTACCTACACAAGTCAGTTATTTGTTTGTAGAAAAAAAATTCAAAAAATTATTTATAGAAATATAAAAACATATTTGTATCAAGTGGCTTTGGCACGATGGGTAGAGTGTCTGGCCAGAATGTAGTTGATTGCGGGATCGATTCCCCAAAATTTTATTAAAAAATTTTGAAAAAATATTTTAATAGAAAATTGTATAAAATAACCTACGAAATCATTAATTTTTAATGTTTTGGTAGGTTATTTTTTTGGAATTTGTTGGTAAAAATAACAGAACTATCATTAATTTTTAATGTTTTCGTAGGTTATTTTTTTCGAATTTGTTGGTAAAAAAGAATGAAAAAACCGTAATTTTTTAATGTTTAGTGTTATTTATTTTAGAAAATTTTGCCAACAGTAAAAAATAAATGTTGATGTTTTTAAAACAAATGAATAATTACTGGGATGGTTTTCAATTGTTTATTCACTGGTTTTAAGTGTGTTTTTCTTTTGTTTTTGCCTACAAAATTTTTTGAGTGTATATTTAAGGAAAATTTCTTTGACGGTAAGAATTACTTCCATGTATTAGGGAATTCAATTTAAGGAAATCTATGAACTATTTAGCAGTACATGAACTAAGTTTTTTTCTAATAGTTTTGAAAATTTCCAAAATTAAAGTTAAATTTTACTAAATTGTGGGAAAAGTTATGAACTATTTTTAAGGAAGTTATGTCCCCAAATTTAGTTAGGTCCTTTTTTGAGTGCAAATATTTGCTAATTTTTAGCAAAATTCAAAAGTAGATGTTAAATGCGATTTTAATTAATTTTGTTTGTTTGTCCAAAAATGTATAAAAAAAGTATACAAGATATTTTTAGCCCATTTTGGCATATTCGGGCTAAAAAACCATATAAACAAACAAAAAAAGATAAAAAAAAATTTTTTTTTGGCGAAACTTTTCGACATTTTCATACACTATAGTATGAGGGGGGCCTTCCCACTTTGTCATTTAGTATGTATCGCATGAAAATATCGGTATATACTTTTGATCCATTATTTTAAAACACAGATAAAAATAAGTTGTTAGATCAAGCACGAAATACACCAGGTTTTAATTAAAAGTCAGCTAATGAGGAAAATTGTTGGATCAAGCACTAAAATTGTAGGTCAGTCATTGACTGATTCTTGATTAAACCAATGCTTGATTTGAGCAAATGATTAATCGGTATATTTCTGTTATTTTTGATTAACCCATTGCTTGATTTGAGTGAGTGGTTAATCAATATTTTTTGGTTATTTTTGATTAAACCAATGCTTGATTTGAGTGAATGGTTAATCAATGTTTTACAATATTAGTTTTTTTTTGTCAATCTTATTTTAAATTGTTTTTTTTTTTTTTGTGTTTTATATCATTTCTTTTCTTCGTCTTGTGTGCGTGAACGTACTTTTCTGTTTGGCGACTAACGAAAACTAAAACAAAAAACTCAACAGCTCAAAAAAGACCTAAGAAATTTCTGTTTCTATGAGGGTTAAATGGAGAAGAATTATTTACTTGTGTACTTTTTCGATTTTCTAAAATAATGATCTCATAAACTTGAAATTTTAAATCTAGAATCGCACAGCAAAAAAAAAAAACATTCTAAAAAATGTGTTCTACATTTATATTCTAAGGCAAGGCAAAAGGGGAAATTGATTTGTTGGATAAAAACTGAACAAAAAAACCTCAGAACCTAAAATTTAACATGTAGAATCCTCCAGCAGTATTAACGTAGAAGAGAAAGACTTAATTCAAAATGTTTGGGGTAAAAAAGTGGTACATTTTATATCTATTGATAAAAGACACTACCATTTTTTTATTTCTTTAACGCATGTTTTTTTTGGAAAGGAAGGCAACCTACATAGAACGAAATAAAATGGAAATGGGAACGAAATGGAATATAATTAAATTCAAAATTAAAATTCAAACAAATGATACAACACTTTGAAATATCTGTCGACTGTGAGTGTATGCGTGTGCTACAGCACATTTGATCCCCTCATCATCATCATTATTATCGTCATACAGTCATCTTCATCTTCTTAAATAATTTTATATCATTTGATTTTTTATTTATTTTTTAAAATCATGACCTGCAATATTATTTATTTTTTTGTATATTTTTATTTTATGTCTATGATATTTTACATTTGTTTTTATCCATACTAAATACTCGTATTTTTTTATTGGGACTTTAGTGAAAATGATATCAAGGTCGTGGATATTAATGCATATTAAACCATGTATGTGGTATATTATAGTACACCTGACCCTTGTTGAACTTGGCCAGGTTATTAATTGATATGTGCGCAAAAAACACGAATATCAAAAATTAATATCGTTTGAACGGTTTTTGAAATGTCGCCGTTTCGAATTGCTAAAAAAATTACGTTTTTAACATTTAAATGGGATCTTTTGAAATATTTTTTTCCAAAACTTTGCAAAGCGCCTGAATCGTTCATTTTTAAGATGTTTTGAATTCATTTTGAGATTTTTTTAAAAAAATTTCTTCAACATTTAAAAAAATAGCAACTTTTTACAACTCTCATCGCAAGTATCGCAAGATAAATATGGGGGTTTTCGTGTCAACTGACACAACTTTTGAAACCGATGTCTTCCGATCGGGATGAAATTTGCACCAAGGTTAGTCCTATTGGCTAGTAGTTCAGACACAATTTTTCAACGAGATCGGTCAAGAACTCTCTGAGTTAGAGGGGGTCGAAATTTGACATTTTGGCCAAAGAGGTGTTGATTCTCATCCATGTAACTTCTTACCTATTGTTTTTTGCAAAATGTGTCCCAAAGAGTTTAGATAGCTATTTCTTCAGTCTTTCGAAAAAAAATATAAAAAAAATAAAAAAAAAATGTTTGATTTTTTTTCATAAAACTCCAAAACTTTTTTGACTTTTTCCTCAAATTGGGCCTTTTTTTTTTTTTTTTTTTTGATTCAAAAGAAAGCTTAGGCGATTTCCTTTAAGAGCTGTGGGGTCGGCGTACGGACATAGCGTTCAAGGTCTTATCGCCCAAAACCGTAAATGACATATCGCCCACGCTGCGACATATAGCCCAAAATGATAGGTCTAAAAATGTTATTTCTCCCAAAACAAAATTGTCAAAAAATCCAAAATATTTTTTTTGGGCGAAATGTCGAAATTACGACTTCTATGATTTTTTTATTGTAATAAAGGTTTCCTGCGTAGCCGGCCTTCGGCCGGGCTTAGGGATTACATACTCCATGCATTAAACCCACCCTCTCTGCAAACCAAAGCTATTTTGGTTATCAGGCCTTTTTGAGGCATAACAAATTTGGTAGCGTAAAGGACTGCTACCCTAGAAAACTTTACTTTTCGGAGAGGGTGGGTTTAATGCATGGATTTTGTAATCCTTAAGCCCGGCCGAAGGCCGGCTACGCATAAAAACTTTGGTGAGTTTTATGATTATTGTTTTGGGTGCTATGACATTTTATAAATATAACATTTTGATATTTGGGTAATATGACATTTTTGATAATTTATATAAATTTAAAGAAAATTGTTAAAATACCCAAAAATAATGGCCATATCGTCCAAAAAATTTTGCAACAACAACTAACACACATTTTTTTTGGGTGGAATGACTTTTTTAAATTGGGCGATATGCACTTGGGCGCTATGTCCGTACGCCGTGGGGTCGCTTAGTGGGATGCGAGTGGGATATCTATGAAAAAAAAATTTTTTTAACTTTGGAACACAAAAAACGGTTCTTCAATTTGCACTATTAGGCGTGGGATAGCTAACCAGTTTTCGATTTCGATTCGCGATACCATCTAATTTTTTTATGTTCGAAAAAGAAAGCACGAGCCAAAAAAATGGGGGCGGTGGGGAGGGGCCATATGGCCCCTCATTGGGGTCAAAGTTGGGCGTAAAGAGGTAAAAATCCTCAAAAAGCCCCAAAACTCCCCTAGAAACGCCCCTGGAGGGGTGCAATGTGAGACGGACCTCCAATAATTTTCTGCCCCCAACATTTTTCTTGAACATACCTTACCCCTATTTCCACTTCCTAAGGGGGCTCCCATACAAACCATTTTTAAAAAATTTGATCCTACCATTCTAACTTACCCTAAAGTGCCCCTAGTGGGGCCAAATGTATGACCGACCTCCATTACTTTATTAATTCCAACATTTTTTGCAAACATACCCACAATGTATCTTTAACCCTTAAGGTGGTCCCCATACATTTCTTTTATTTTTTATAAATTTGTTTTATTAAACCAGCTCCTACCGCCCCTACCGTGCCTCCTAGAGAGGCAAAAATTTCGACCAACCCCCATTATTTTTTAGTTACCAACATTTTGTCCGAACATCATAACACCCTATCTCCACTCCCTAAGGGGCTCCCATACATTATAAAAACATGTATTTTTAAAAACTAATAAAAAAATAAAAAAAAATGTATGGGGACCTCCTTAAGAGCTGAAAATAAAGGGTAGGTATATTCTGAGAAAATGTTGGAGTTGAAAAAATATTGGGGGTCGGTCATACATTTTACTTCTCTAGGGGCAGCCTATGGACAGTTAGAGCGGTAGGAGCAAATTTTTTAAAAATGTCATTTTTATGGGAGCCCCCTTAGGAAGTGGAAATAGGGGTAAGGTATGTTCAAGAAAAATTTTGGGGGCAGAAAATTATTGGAGGTCGGTCTCACATTGCACCCCTCCAGGGGCGTTTCTAGGGGAGTTTTGGGGCTTTTTGAGGACTTTTACCTCTTTACGCCCAACTTTGACCCCAATGAGGGGCCATATGGCCCCTCCCCACCGCCCCCATTTTTTGGCTCGTGCTTTCTTTATCGAACCTAAAAAATTATAGGGTATCGCGGATCGAAATCGAAAACTGGTTAGCTATACCACGCCTAATAGTGCAAATTGAAGAACCGTTTTTTGTGTTCCAAAGTTAAAAAAAAAAAATTTTCATAGATATCCCACTCGCATCCCACTAAGCGACCCAACAGCTCTTAAAGGAAATCGCCTAAGCTTTCTTTTGAATCAAAAAAAAAAAAAAAAAAAAGGGCCCAATTTGAGGAAAAAATCTTTTAAGAAAAAAAATCACAAATTTTTTTTTTACTTTTTTTATATTTTTTTTTCGAAAGACTGAAGAAATAGCTATATAAATTCCTTGGGACACATTTTGCTAAAAACAATAGGTAAGAAGTTACATGGATGAGAATCAATACCTCTTTGGCCAAAATGTCAAATTTCGACCCCCTCTAACTCAGAGAGTTCTTGACCGATCTCGTTGAAAAATTGTGTCTGAACTACTATCCAATAGGACTAACCTTGGTGCAAATTTCATCCCGATCGGAAGACATTGGTTTCAAAAGTTGTGTCAGTTGACACGAAAACCCCCATATATATATTTTTTAAATTTAAAATATTTTTAATCACAAATTTTAATCTTCAGGCCTCACTGTTAATCTTATAAGATTGACTTCAATTTGTTACCTTAAATTAGAGGTTTTTCCTCTCCATATGATGGGAGGATAGAAATTATGTCAAAGAATCAAAACTAAAATTACTTCAATTGGAAAACTGATATATTTTCCAAAATTTTTTTAGCAAAATTTGTTAAATTACAATCACGTTTTTCAAGGGATGGTTGTATAGTATAACCAGATAGCGATCCAATCAACTATCTATCCATCTAGCAGTTGGAATTTTATTTTAATAGACAATAGCAAATATTTAATAAAAACTTAAGACCTAAATACAACCATCCATTCATCAACCATCTAACAAACTACTGACTTACAACAATAAAAAATATGTTGGACATTTTTTTTGTTTCTCGGTTAAACCTTTTTAACAAAAAATAAAAATTATAAAAAATCAGTCATATTTCATAATATGCAATAATTAGTAATTACTAACTACATATGGGGCATTCCATGCCAAATCAGACACTTTTCAAAATTTTACAAATACTTACACACCAGCTAAGAGCTTTTTCAACTCACAGAAAAACCTTTTACTTTTTTAAAATCCCTGATGATAGTTAATTGATTGACTGAAATATCGAAAAATAAACAAAAGTTCTGGTAAAGAATTAAAAACAGTTTTTGTATTTAACAATACTTTTCGCTAACTTAAGACCTTAAGTTGAACTAAATCAACAACAATTTTACAATTTTTTAACTGCAGTTTAAAGTACACTTTAAGAACTCCTTCCTGATAAACTTTCAGATTTTTTTGATGACTCGTTTAAAAGCTATCGAATTTTCAAAAATATCTTTTACATATAACTTCTTCAAAAATGGTATAAATGATTTTTTTTTTTTAACTTTAAAAAAACCGACCTACAGCATTTTTTTAATCCAAACATTTTCTTAGAACACACAATAAAAAAAGTGAACTAAAAAAAATTAACTAAATATTGAGAAAAAACGGAAATGATATGGCGTTAAAGATTTTTTTATTCATTTTAGTTCATAAATTTCCCAAAAATAAGGAAAACAAAAAACATAAAATTATATGCCAATTTTAACTACACTCAAAATAATAACTCTGTTAAATTAAAGAAAAACTCTACTAATTTAACAGAGTACACAATACTTTTCCAGCTAACAATATTTCTTGGTAATTTTACTAAAAAACTCTGTAAAATAATTTTGACAAAAAAAAACTGTTAATTTACAGAGTTTATAGTAAAATATTGGTTAAATATGAAAGCTTTTTGACAGAGAAAACTCTGTAATTTTACTTTAAAACTCTGTAAAATGATTTGGACAAAAAACTGTTAATTTTCAGAGTTTCTTGTAAAATATTGGTTAAATAAACCACCATTTAGCAAAGAAAACTATGTAAATTTATATATATTTGTAAAATGCATTTGGTGCAAAAAAAAAATACGGAAAAAACTCTTTAAATTTACAGAGTTTAGTTGAATGCATGTAACTTTGTAAAATTTTTATAAGATTTCTGAAAAGATTTTTTTTTTATAACTTTTTTTTGCTACTTTTTAAAATTTTTCTCAAAAAAAAAAATATCCAGATAAAATTTTGATGTTTGGTAACAAAAACAAAAACTAGTCAAAACAGAAAACTTTTTTGGTTATAAAAAATACGAAGTATTTTGGTTAAATCGGTTTTTTTGCAGAAAACTCTGTTAATTATCTGTAAAATTAAGATTACAAAGTAAAAAGTAATATAACAGAGGAAACTTTGTTTTTTTTGTCACAACAAAATACAGAAAACTCTGTCAAATATCCGTTGAATTGAGATTACAGTCATTTTACAGAGTATTTTACAGAGTTATTATTTTGAGTGTAGAAATTGGGAAAAATTGTATTATTTATTGGATCTAGACCTCATTAATTTCGGACCCCATGGGTCCTCCCTCTTGTCGCCTCGAGACCCCGATGTGTCCTTTAAGGGTCGCTATAGATTTTGATCCAAAACTTTTATCCGTTTCGCTATACCTTTCTTAGTTTTTGAGATACGGGAATTAGGAGACTGGTAGGGTCTTGAGAATCTTAAAAGCAGGATAACTCAAAAAATTTTACTCGGAGGTCTTTCAGGAATTTTGTTAAGGTTTTTACGAGTCAGGAGCTACTCAAATGCCCTTAGACTTTTTCTCGTGTCGGCAGTATTTACCGAGATATGTGCATATATAAAATCTCGGGAATGTCAAATTTTAGAAATTAGGGTCTTGGGACCCCGACAGATGTGTAGAGTTAGACTATTCCATATTTTTCTTTGAAGTACTTTCTTTTGAATATCCGTTTCGCTCTATCTCGCATAGTTTTGGAGATATCGCCAATTTCAATTTTTAACTAAATTCTAAGAAGAGAAATACCATGAAGTCATTTTTAGTAAATTTTAATAAAACTTGAACTAAATTGTGTGCACATATTTTTAAGAAATATATCTTAAGAATCGAAAAAAAGATATATTTCTTAGATTTGGGGAAAATTTCTTTGGCAGTAATTTTTTTTCCTTATATCAACGAACTTCATTTAAAGAAAACTATGAACTATTTATAAGTTAATGAACTAAACTTTTTTCCTCAAAGTTAATAAAATTCTCAATTTTTTAGTCAAATTTAACTAAATTTAAGGAAAATTCATAAACTATTTTCAAAGAAATTTTTTCCTAAGTTTTAATTAAGTCAAAGCAAAGCATAGGTTTATTCCGAAAAATGTTTAGGGCTAAAAAAATTGGAGTCCGTCTTGGTATTGACCCGTCAGGATGCTCCATTGGAGCTGTAAATCTGTTATAAAGATTGAAAAACTGCAACAAATGTTTTTCAAAAAATCAAAAAGAAAAATAATCATAATCCCACGATCTTACTCGGCAACAAATTTTTTATAGAATTAATTCAACATAAAAATTAAAAAAATTTTGAACTTGGACCATTTTTGAAGAAAAATCTCAAAATTTACCAGGAAGGAGTATTCAGAGGGTACTTAAAAAAAATTGGAAAATCTAAAAAAAATTTTCAAAGTGTCCGATTTGGCCTGGATTGTCCCATATATGTATCTATATATTTATAGTGGTGTCGAAAAAAAATACTAAAAACTTTAAAATCTAGTGGATTTTTTTTCATTGATTTTGATTGTTAAGAAATGAAATTCAATTAAGATGAATTATAACATTGTAACAGGTTAAAATATTTATTTTTTTTTTGTTAATAAATCCATTTGATTTAAAGGGTGTGTGCTTTATATTGTGGTGAGTTCCATTCTATTGCAATGAATTGCATTATAAGTTTATCTGTTTAATTTTTTGGAGTGCGTTTTTATTGCAGTACCATTTGCATTAGGGTGGATCGGTCTCTATACAACAAAAAATGTTTAGCGTGTCACACCCTGCATAGAATTACAGATTAGTTCAAGATGATGATGAATACAAAAAAAAAAAAAATTCGACATCGTTTTTCTTGAAAACAGCTTCATTTTTGCCTTTAAGCATTTTTGACTTCGATGTCAACTTGCGACTTTTAGTAAATTTCAGAAAGGTCGCACTCGCTTCAGCCAGTGCTGAAATTTACACTTTTCTAAACCAAAGAACATTTTTTTAAAAAAATTGTTAAAAATTAAAATTTTATTAGATCTTAATTTTGGATTTTTTATGGTCTAGTTAATCACATCTATTTAGATTTCAAATATCTGTTATATAAGATATCGCTTACCTCCTAAAATCAACATTTTGCAATAATGTAAAGTAAAAGATCCGATCTAATTTGAACTTTTAACATTTTTTTTTAAATTGTCTTTTTAAAACCATGAAAAACGGTATTCAAAATGTTAAGATCAGACTTAAATTGGTGAAGTATTGAATAAAAATCTAAAAGACCGACGGCAAGAGGCATGGCAATCAAATTCTTAGAATCGTCTTCGACTTATGTATCTTTAATTCTAGGGGCTGACTGACTCAATTTTTTTTTCGATCCACCCCAATGTACTTGATGATGTTTTATTTGTTAGTTGGAAATTTTATTACAAGTTTTGACAATTAACGATCGTGTAGGATTTTCTAAATTGTGGTTAAATAATGATTATCATTTTTTATTTATTTTTTTTTCTTAATAATTTTGTAAATAATTAACATAAGTATTTACTAATTTCATTCAATTTAAATTGTTTGTCGTAAAATCAAATATATGAATGGTAAATTTTTATTACAATCATGTAAATTTAATAATGTTGAAGAAAGATGGGCTTTTATAGACCCAAAAAAAAAAACCCCTTACAAAATTACAAGAAAAGTTTGTAACTTTTTTTTGCTACCTCGTATTTGACAAGAATTCCTTGTTATTTTACAAGCTTTTTGTGACTAATTTTGTAATTTTACAAGCTTTTTACCAAAAAAATTTTAAATTTACAATTTTTTGACGTGATAAAACTTACAAGGTGGCAATAACTGCTTATTTTTGTTATATTTCGTTTATTGGCTAATTTTAGCTTTTTATTTCTTTTTTAAAGCTTTTTTTCTGCTTATTTTTGAATTATTAGCTAAAATAAAGCTTTTTTTTCAAAAAAAATTAAAGGTAAACAAAAAATTTATTAGATTTTTTTTTTAAAGAATTAAATAAAATTTTTTATTTTTTCAAAAAAAAAAAATTCCAAAAAATTTCGAGGGTTATAAAAAAAATATTGAAAGTAAATTCAATTTAAATGAATTTTTTCTTATAAAAAAATATGCTGATTAAAGTTGTTTAAAGTTGTTATTATTCGACCTTTCCAATTTAAATAAATAAAAATTCTTCGAGCTCGAGGCCAGTATTTCCTTGTAAATAAATATTCTTTTATTCCATTCCAACACTCAAAAAATTATGTCATTAACTGTTTGTAGTTTATTTAAAAAGTTTTCCGTTTAGTCGTTTTTAAAAGAAAAAACATTTGTTTGATGTTCAGTTTTTATTAATGACTACTTCAGTCCTTTGTTTCAAAAATAACACACTAAAAAATAAAGACTTTCATTTACATTTAATTTTTAAAGTCATTTGTTTTTGTTCTGTAAGTAAAAACTACTAAACTATCCGCCATTTTGAATTTTGAAAACCTGATTCGTACTAAGTGACTCATAAAACTCCCGGGTATCGAGTTTAACTTAAATGCGACAACTTAAAAAAAAAATCATCTGTCATATTGGATCCGCCATTTTGAATTTTTGAAATCTGAATAAAAATTCGAAATCAGCGTCCCAAATAACCCCCGGATAACAAGATTCAAGGAAATCGAAAGTAAGAAAAAAAAAATAAAGGTCATATTCGATCCGCTATTTTGAATTTTGGAAATCAAAATTCAGAATCGTGTTTAGTGACCCCTAATACACCCGGTAACCTAGTTTTATTTGAATACGAAAACTTAAAAAAAAAAATATTGAGTCTGCCATTTTGAATTTTTAAAATCTGAATAAAAATTCGAAATCAGCGTCCCAAATAACCTCGAGGCCAGTATTTCCTTGTAAATAAATATTCTTTTATTCCATTCCAACACTCAAAAAATTATGTCATTAACTGTTTGTAGTTTATTTAAAAAGTTTTCCGTTTAGTCGTTTTTAAAAGAAAAAACATTTGTTTGATGTTCAGTTTTTATTAATGACTACTTCAGTCCTTTGTTTCAAAAATAACACACTAAAAAATAAAGACTTTCATTTACATTTAATTTTTAAAGTCATTTATTTTTGTTCTGTAAGTAAAAACTACTGATTATTCTTTAAATTTTTAATGATTTGTGTAAGTAATTTTTTTTTTAAAATTGTTGGTATTTTTTAATGAAATATCATTAATTTTTACCTACACAAGTCAGTTATTTTTTTGTAGAAAAAATAAATCAAAAAATTATTTATAGAAATATAAAAACATGTTTGTATCAAGTGACTTTGGCACGATGGGTAGAGTGTCTGGCCAGAATGTAGTTGATTGCGGGATCGATTCCCCAAAAATTTTATTAAAAATTTTTAAAAAAATATTTCAATAAAAAAATGTAAAAAATTACCTACGAAATCATTAATTTTTATTGTTTTCGTAGGTTATTTTTTTGAAATTTGTTGGTAAAAATAACAGAACTATCCTTAATTTTTAATGTTTTCGTAGGTTATTTTTTTCGAATTTGTTGGTAAAAAAGAGTGAAAAAAACGTAATTTTTTAATGTTTAATGTTATTTATTTTAGAAAATTTTGTCAACAGTAAAAAATAAATGTTGATGTTTGATAAAACAAATAAATAATTACTGGGATGGTTTTCAATTGGTTATTCACTGGTTTTAAGTGTGTTTTTCATTTGTTTTTGCCTACAAAATATTTTGAGTGAATATTTCGATTCTCTTTGAAAATCATCATCAGATGATATCTTACACCTAATTTATATGTAGAAATCCCCTGATGATGATTCTCAAAGAGAATCGAAATATTGGAATGGAATAAAAGAATATTTATTTACAAGGAAAAACTGGCCTCGAGCTCAAAGAATTTATTTAAAGTATGCTGATTTTAGTTTTTTTTATGAAAAACCTACAATTTTAAAGGTAACCCTTTAATATAGAACGTTTTTGATGCAAATCCACTAAAGGAAAAGCTTTTTTTAGTTTTTACTGCTTATTTTTATGTTTTTTGCGGCTTTTTTTAGGAGCTTAAAACATTAAAGCTTATTTTTGGTTGCCCTATTTATAATAATTACAAATTATTAAAAATAAATAAAAATCAAATGTCGTTCGTTGGTAATTGCATCAGTTGAAAACGGCTGGACCGATTTGGATATTTTTTTTTAAATGTTCGTCACAGTCCAACTTTGGTTTTTACGGAAATAAAAATGGACCCACTTTTGCGCCCACATTTTTCGATTTATCTAAAGTCGGCTCAACCGATTTGACTATTTTTTTTTTAAATGTTCGTCACAGTCTAACTTAGGATTTTTACAGAAGCAAAAATTGACTACGCCCACTTCTATGCTCACTAAAATCGCATAACGGCTGATTTTGGCGTTTTTTTTATATTCGTCATAGTCCAACTAAGGGTTTTACGAAAAAGAAAGCTGTCAACACTCACTTTTATGCCCACTTTTTTGCTTTATCTTAAACAGAAGAACAGTTGGACCGATGAGTCTATTTATTGTAATGTTTATAATAGTCCGAATTAGGTTTCACGAAAAAGAAAATTGTCTACTCCCACTTTTTTCATATATTTAAAATCGCAGAATGGCTGAACCGATTTGGTTAATTATTTTGTTTAAATGTTCGTAATAGTCCACACAAGGTGGACGATTACAGTAGACCATTTGTATTTCCACTTTTTTTTAATATATGTACACAGTGCTGCCAACTTTTTTTTTGAGAAATCGTCAATTAAAAAAAAAATCGCCAAAATCGTCAAGTTGAAAAAAAATTGTCGTCAAAAAATCGTCATGACAAAAATACGCTAATAAATATTAAAAATGTTAATACCCCAGACCACTCCATGGTCCAGAGTGTAATGAGTTTCCGTTGATGTTTTTAACTATCCAAAATATCCTCGACCTTTTTCAAGTCCCAATTATCAATTCTGTGGCAAAAAGGAATAAGTGCATAAGTGTTTTTATACTACTTTTCGGGAGAGCATTTTTAAGTTTTAATTTCAAATACCAAATCTGGGTTTAAAAATTAGAACATTTTGGGCATGTTTTGTCTTCAAAAATCGTCAAAATGACGATAAATCGTCAAAGTTGGCAGCACTGTATGTACATAAAAAAATTATATCAGTTGAGAACGGTTGCACCGATTATGCTTATTAGTTCTTTAAATGTTGGTAATAGTCCAAAAAATTGTTTTACGGAAAGAAAAATATAAAATGTTCATAACCAATGAATTTTCAGTTTTTGGAAGAACATTTACTGAAAAAGATACACTCAAAAAAAAAATATTGTAAAACTAGAAAAAAAAAAATGGTTAAAATTAGCAAAAAAAACTGTAGTTTTGGACGTTGCAAAAATTTTGGTAATATTAGCAAAACCATTTTGCTAATCAAAAAATTAGGAAAAAAACGTTAAAATTACAAGAATACCATTTTATTTTTGTAAAAAATCAACCTTGTAAAATTATCAAAAAATATGGTAAATTTACCAAAAAAAAATGGTAAAATTGAAATAGATACAAAAATTTGTAATTTGGTAAAAAAAAACTGTTTTATTTTGTAATTTTTTTTCTCTGATTAGTAGTTGATTTAAAATTTGGTGAATATACTAAAAATTTTTTTGCCTGTTTTTGAGCACCACGTTCTTTAAATGTAGTAATAGCAGCAACAACTATTACTTCAGTTGTTGAATGGTTTCTTCGGCTTGATGGCATCTTCTTTTGCCTTCTTCTCAGCAGCTGTAGTTGCAGTAACTGGACTTCCAACAACATCAAAATCCAAAATGATTTTTTTTTCACTTAAACACTTTAAACAAAGAATTTAAAGAACAACACTTCACTTTTTTTATTTTTTTTTGCGTCATTTTTTTAGCTTAAGTAGAACAAATGAGAATTGCGTAGTAGTCAACACAAGAAATTTCTTACATTTTCACGTAAAATTTGTAAAAAATTAACAATTTTTTTCGAATTTTTAATTTTTTTCACATGTATTTAAAAAAAAATAAAAAAAGACTTTTGTTAAAATTTAAAAAAAATAAATTTTCAAAATTATCAACTTTTTATCAACAATTTAGGTGGCAAATTTTAAAAAATTTTCATATAAATTAGCCAAAAATATGGTAAAATTAGCAAAAAATATGGTAAAAAATACAAAAAATTGTGTAGCCTATTTTTGAGCGCCCATTCAGTTGATGGATGGCTACTTTGCTATGGTGTTGGCAGCATCATCTTTTGCCTTCTTCTTGGCAGCTGGACTTTTAACAGCAGCATAATCTGCAATGATTTTTTTTCACACTAGAACACTTTAAACAATTTTTTTTTTCTTAAAACTAAGAAAAAAATAAATAAAAAGTATTGCCATTTATTTAAGGAAAATACTAATATTTTTGCTAAAATTATAGTAAAATAAAAAAAAAAAACTAGCACGAAAATATAGTAAAAGTACCAAAAAATTGTTGTATTTTACCAATAGTAAATTGCCAAAAAAATCTGTAAAAGTTAAATTTTTACAATTTTTTTTGCTAAAGTTTGGTTGAAGTAAATTACAACACCTTTTACTAATATTTTGACTAAGCTATTTTTTTGAGTGTAATTTCAGAGACCCCTGAATAAATTTCCTATATCTATATAAAAAGTATCAGATGATAATAAATTTTTTCTCGAAACATTTTCATAATCTAGAAATGCCTCATATATTTGTCATAAGGAAAATGTCTCTGCTTCCAAAACAATTTCACAAAAGATGTTTTAGAAGTGTCTCGAAAATTTAGATTCTGATACATTTTTCCAATGGAACATCTTGAACTATTTTTCCTATCAAAAAAGTCTTAGATTTGAGAGAAAACCTGCCAAAAAGTCTCAGATTATGAAGTATTCTGGACCCTCCTCCACCTGTGTACGGTTCTTAATTTAGTTATAAAGTATTTTTTATGCAAGAGATAGTCAAAATACATCAAAACATGGAAATTTAAAATTCCCGAGAATTCCCGCTCAATTTCAAGGGACTTCGGGATTGAAAAAACCCGGGAAATCTCGTCCCGGGATTCTACCCGTACCACAAAGTAATGTAGGGTATAAAAATTCTAAAATTGCGAGGCATTTTTTCTTTAAAAAAACTTAAAGATTTTTATACATTTTTCATAGAAGAATTCCTATAAAAAAAGTCTCCTATCGAAAAATTTTCAGATTTTTCCTTTTAAAAAGCCTAAAGTTTTTACTAGAGATGGGCACATGAGCTGATAAGAGCGTAATTCACGTGATTTGCGCGTGAGTGTTACTGAATTCAATTTTACTCAAGTGATTGCGAGTGAGTATGAGTGGAGAAAAAAATTGTGTGAATGAGTGTGCGTGAGTAAGAGTTTTGCGTGAGTGAGTCGATTTTTTTTTGCGTGAATTTGCGTGATTTATTTTCCCTTCATATTTCCTTTCGTATTAAAAAAAGCAACAACAAAATTTTAAAATATGGCTTAACTTAAGATTTCGTCTCGAAAAAAGCAAAAAAAAATTTAAATTTCGCGGAACTTTAAATTTTGCTGAAAATTTCGAAAGATTTTTGAAATTTTTTTTTTTGTATAAATAAGAGTTTCGTGAGTGTGAGTCAACGTGAGTGTGAGTGAAGTTGAGTGAGTGCACGTGAGTGTGATTTGTATTAAATTTACTCACGTGGTTGTAAGTGAGTGTGAGTCGAAAAAACATGCTCGTGAGTGAGTGTGCGTGATTCGAAAATTCCTGTGGTGAGCGTGAGTGAGTGTGAGTCAAAAATCACACACGCGCCCATCTTTAGTTTTTACTATAGAAAAATTCGCAAATTAATCCCATGAAAAATTCCATATTTTTTCCTAAAGAAAAATTCTCAAATTTATTTTATATAAAAAATTTTGCTAAATGAAAAAAAGATATTTTTCATTTAGCAAAATTTTAAGATTCTTGAACATTTTTCATAGAAAATAATTCTCAGATTATTTCCTTTTGTTTTTCTCTTTACATTTTCCCTCTCCTTTCCTCTTCTTCCGCTACCATTCTTTTTTTTTTTTTTGAATTCGTTATGGCGGGGAAATTTCTTTGGCTACACTCCGTGGATCCACGACTGCCGTCACCATAAAGTGGTGTGGGGTACAAAAACACGTAGAAATTTTTTCGTTTTTTTAAAGGTTGGTTGTTAAAAGCAAAAAAAAAACAACAACCCTTTTTAACTATTTCTTTGTTATTTTTAAACATTTATCTTTAATTCTATTAAAAAAAACTGAAAACTTTCCGCACAATGCATAAAATAAAAAGCTTTTTTTAGTGTTGTACTTCGTTGTTTTATAAATACCGGAAATAAAAATTTCGTTTAGTTACAAAAAAAATACTTTAGATGTCGCTCTAATATTATTTTCAGAGTTGCATCTTAATAGTATAACTGTCACATTAGTAAATGTACACTTTTAGTCAACTCTGTCAGTTTACTAAAAAGTTACTAAACTACTAAATATTGTATTGCGTTTTGCGAGAAAAATTGTAATGCGGTATTTTTATCGAAAGAAAATAAACAATAATTAAATATAAAATAACATTATTTAATAAAAAATTAATGAATGTTAATATTTTGAAGGTATAAAAAGAAAATTAGTGAAGGTTTAAAAGAGTTTTCGTTAAAAATTAACAAAAAAAATTCTAATTGTCAAATGTGCATTGAGATTTTCAGTGCATTAAAAATACATATACAAAGTGTGTGGTAATAATATAGTGTCAAGTTTTTTTTTTCAATAGAAAATAATCTTCATACAAAGTGGGGGTGATTCTACAAACATAAAAAATATTGTTACTAAATTAGAAACGATTTTTGTACAGATAAAAAAGTGTATATTCCTGATAATTTAAAGTGAAATATGATTTATGTATTTTCCAGTTGAACATTTGTGGTTATCGCGACCTTTTGGAATTAAATTTTATTTTAATAACTTCCTTAAATGCTCATTTAATTTTTACATATTTTTTTTGTTTATCCATAAAGTGCATTCGAATAGAATTTGGCATTTGTGTTGAATTCAATAAAACCCCCTGTCCACCCACCACAAATAAACATTTTTCAAGAGAATATTGAGAATAATGAGAGACAAATGAAGTTAAGAGAGCAGTAATGATAAATACTCTTTACAAGAGATAAAAAAAACTACAGTGAACAAAAAAAAAACTTCTACACCTATTTAATAATTACACTAGTTTAAAAATTTAAAAAAAAAATAAACGATCCACAACAACTTCTATTTATTTTTCATGTAAAATCTGGGGTTAAGTTAAGTTTATTGGCATGTTCGGGCTGCTCCCAAATTTTTACCATGAATAGATCTTTTGTTTACAAATCGAAAATATGTGGTTGTTTTTTTTGGCGAGATCTGGTTCGCGAGTTATGTCGACTTGAAATTTTTTTTGTCGAATTTTAAACAAAATATGTATCGTTAGAAAGGTGAATGAATTATTTTTCACATAAAATTAAAAAAAAAAATGATCTGAATAGCAGTTTATGTGACATACGCGAATTTAGCACTGATTTTAACCGGGCAAAAGGCTTGATACACAAAAAAACTGTGTTTAGCTAAACCGCTAAATTTATTAAAGGAGTTTGTAATTCCTAAGCCCGGTCGCTACGCAGAAAAGCTTTTTTAAAGAAAATTCTCAAAAAAACACAAAAAAAATTTTTCTCAAAAAAAAAAAAAAAAAAAAATATTTATGGCCTTTTATGGATTAATAAAATTTTGAAGATATTTCAATTTCCTTTCAAATGAAACCAATATTTTTGAAATCGAACAATAACTCCAAATAACTAAAATACTCTGTAAAATGACTGTAATCTTAATTCGACAGATATTTGACTAGTTGTCTGTCGAAATACAGATTTTAAAAATATACTTTGTATTTTCTTGTGACCAAAAAAAAAAAAATGTAAAATTGAAGTTACATTAAAAACTCGTAATTTTTACAAAAATAAAAAAGTAAATTTACAATTTGGAAGCATTAAGCTGGCAAAATTTTAATTTTTATAAATTATTTTTTTTTTTAATTTCACTCAAAATAATTACTCTGTTAAATACTCTGTAAAATGACTGTAATCTCAATTCGACAGATATTTGACAAAGTTATCTGTCGAAATACAAATTTTAAGAAAATACTTTGTATTTTCTTGTGACCAAAAAACAAAATTTTATCTGTAATTTTACTTTTTACTTTGTAATCTATATTTTACAGATAGTAAACAGTTTTTTTTGTTAAAATACGGATTTTAAAAACCTGTGACCGATAAACTCGTAAATTTTACAAGGATGACGTTCAAAATTGGAGTTACTTTTTAAAAACTCATAATATTCACAAAAACAAAAAAGAAATTTTACAATTTGGAAGCATTAAAGCGGGTAAATTTAACAAAATTAAAATTTTAATTGATTAATTTTTTTTAATTTTAATTAATGTTCTTGATGCAGAGAAGTTTTACTCATAAAATGGATTTAACTAAAACTTTGTAAATTTACAGAGTTTTTTTTGTAAAATTTTGAACTCATAAAACACATTTAACTAAAACTTTGTAAATTTGCAGAATTTTTTTTTGGTAAAACTCTTTTCGGTTTTATCAATATTTTACAGATAAATCTATAAATTTACAGTTTTTATCGAAATCATTTTACAGAGTTTTCTTTGTAAAATAACAAAAAATCTTGCTGGTTGGAAATCTATGGTATTTTCTGCTGGCTCAGCAGAGTATCTCTGTAATTTAGCAGAGTAATTAATTTGGGTGTTTAAATAATGTTTTTGAAGGACAGAAGTTTTACTCATAAAATGGATTTAACTTGAACTTTGTAAATTTACAGAGTTTTTTTTTGTAAAATTTTAAACTCATAATATGTATTTAACTAAAACGGCAATCAGTATCTTTGGAAAAATGGCAACACCTAACATTTGTGTCTAAAAATATAGACCATGTCTGGCAATGTTTGCAAAAATAAGTACTTAGATCAGTATTGATGAAGAAGAGGAAGAAGAATAATGATTACTAAAAATAAAAGTTTGTTTACACATTTTAAAACTTTTTAAATTTACAAAGTTTTTTTTTAACATTTTTTTCGGTTTTATCAATATTTTACAGATAATTCTGTAAATTTACAGTTTTTTTATCGAAATCATTTTACAGAGGTTTCTTCGTAAAATAACAAAAACTCTTGCTGTTTGGAAATCTATGGTATTTTCTGCTGGCTCAGTAGAGTATCTCTGTAATTTAACAAAGTGATTATTTTAAATGTAAGTAAATAACTAAGAACAATAAATAACTAACAAGGGAAGTCTCCCTAGTGTCACCCGCGGATCTTTATGGAATTGGTTTTATTTTGTAGATCAGAAAAAATAAAGGGACACGTATTTTTTTTAGCGGCCCTAATTCATATTTAGAGGGTAAAAAGGTGGGTGGAAGACAAGGACATTTTTCAGTTTTTTTGGTTTATCTCCTATATTATGCAAAGAAACCTAGTCATGTTGCATACCAAATGAAAGGTCTTTGGAAAACCTATCTACTTGTGCTAAGAACGTAGCCAAACATGCACAACTTTTCGTCATATTGAGTAAAATACCAAAATTTTAGGACGTTTTTGTTATTAAGTCGAAATAAGTCTTTGGCCCGTTGTTAGCACCACGAGATACAGTGACTCGCAGCTTATTTCGTGTGTTAGATACCAGCTAGAAATCCACTAAAGACAAAGTTTCCAATAAAACACCTAATTATTATTACACGAGTATTTTTGTTAAAACTGCTGTGTAGCTAGTTTATCGAGCTTTAATTTAAGCTTAATGGCGTCCAGATTGAGTAAATATTAAATGTGCTACAAGGGTCGAAATGCAAATTGAAATTATTGAAAGACCTTTTTTAGAAAATTTCTTAAAAATATTTCTAGGTCGATTTTATCCAAGCTCAAACGTTAAAAAGTTAAAAAATAGTCCAATCGTTAATAGTCATTTATTAAATAATTTTTCCAAAGACCCAAACAAAATCCAAAATTTTTAAAATGTTGTCGAAGATATCCGAATTGACCTCCAATTTTTTGCAAACAAAGAAAATGTTCAATTATTTTTATATTTCATTACTGTACACTTGGGTGTACTAAAATTATTAAACAATTAAATCTTTTCTTTGTTTACTAAAAATTGGTGGTCAAAAGAATTGAAGGTCAAAAAAATCGGATTTCTTCTACTGTGTTTTAAAAATTTTGGTATTTGTTTGGGAAAAATTATTTAATAAAAATTGGAAAAATTATTTAATAAATGAATATTAACTATTGCACTATTTTTTAAATTTTTAATGTTTGAGCTTGTATAAAATCGGTCTAGAAATATTTTTAAGACATTTTCTAAAAAAGGTCTTTCAATAATTTCAATTTGCATTTCGACCCTCGTAGCACATTTAATATTTACATAATCTGAACGCCATTAAGCTATAATTAAAGCTTGATTAATTACATACACAGGACTTTTTACAAAAATACTTACTTGATAATTATTAGGTCCATTTTGTTTAACTTTGTCTTGAATGAATTGCTAACTAATATCTTTCACACGAAATAAGCTGCGAGCCACCGTAGGTATTTTTAATACCTTTAATCTGATACCTCACATGTCTATATTAATTTTGTTTAAATAGGCGTAAATTGTAAAAAAATTAAACAGGTCAATTTCCCCCCCCCCCCCATACAAATCGACCCCCCCTAAAAATGAGTTTGGGCCGCTAAAAAAAATATGTGTCGAATTAATTTTCGTTCTTAACAACATATATCAAAATTTCATCAAGATCGGAGGGTGACACCAGGGAGACTTCCCTTGTAAGTTATTAAAAAATTTAAAATATCATTCAATACTGTTTTTTGCTTCTCCTGTAAAATTAATAAAGTGTTAGTTAGGGCCTTTTGCATTTTAGGTGACGATATCAGGCATTCCACACCAATTGTCCAGCGAAAAAAACATGTGTACTGTAAATTTCGGAATATGTTGTATGGATAACCCTATATGTAACTAAGAGAGTTGTTTTTTTTTTGGTTTTTCAATTTTTCAAAAACTGGACTTATAGGCATGGTCAAATATTGGAAAAATTGTCAAATTTGTGTCGAGTTGTTTTGATTAAATATTTATCAAATTAATACGGAATGCACCACAATCCCAAAAATTTACATTCTTATATAGTTTTGTATGGGCTATCGATTAAAATTTTTTTCTTTGGAAAATTTTCAGAACCCGTTCTGAAATTTCCCATTATCTAAAAAAGCCAATTTATCAAAAATCCAGCCATTTTTTAATTTTTTTTTTTTTTAAGTTTAGATGTTTTTCTATCCACACAAAAAAATTCAGACATTTTTTTTTTAACAAAAGTGGCAGGATTTTCGATAAAAAAAAAAATTTAAGTTTAGATGTTTGCCTTTTTTTCGAGAAAATCGATTCGAATTTTAATGGAAAATTTCAGAACGGGTTCTGAAAATTTAAAAACAAATAAAAATTTAGTCTATAGCCCATGAAAAACTATGTAAGAATGTGCATTTGTGGGATTGTGGTGCATTCCGTTTTAATTTGATAAATATTGGCAACATGGCAATTCGACACAAATTTGAACATTTTTCCAATATGTCAAATATCTGTCAAATATACTGAAGACATCTGTTATCGTAATTAAGCTCAGAAATAGATTTATATCATTTTTTCACGCGACTTTGATGAAAAACAATTTAATAGTATGAGATAATTTACAATTTAATTTTTCTAATCATTTTGCACTTTTCGAAATTTGATTCAGAAAATGTTTGTAGATCGCATGTTTTATTGGTGTTCTATGATGATGTTTGAAAAGGGACCAAAATTACCCCTAAAAATGGGAGATAGAGGGTAAATATATTCTAAGAAAAGAACCGACATGAAATTTAAGTGAAGACATATCGTAGCATTATTTACCTCAAAACTAAAATTATTACTTTTTTTGGACTTATTCGAAACGCCTTTGAAAAAAATTGAAAAACTTCAGTGGGCCATAAAAAAAGAACTCGAGCTAAGTTCTCAAAGCCCTTCGGAAGTTTTGCTTTACTATTGGTATACTTTCATTTTTTTGGTCCCATTCAAGATACAAAATCGTGTTGCACAGTGTAATCAGATTGAAAAATGTTGTTAAAAAAAATTTATAAAGCATTAAATTACCTTCAATTTAAAACTAACAAATTAAAAAAAAAATTTAAACTGATTTTTTTCCAAAACTTATAAAACTTTTATAGTAGTATTCAATAAGCAGAAAAATATGGTAAAAATACACTCATTTTGATCCACATGGGAAAAATCTGTTAAGTCAGCAGAAAAATCTGCTGATGTCAGCTGAAAAATCTGCTGATTTTAACAAAAAAAATCAGCTGATGTTGAAAAAGACTTACAAAGATTTGGAGCATAATTTTTTCAAAAACTTATAAAAATGCGATTGAAGTTTTTTTCAATAAAACTTTTGAATTTTTTTTTTTTGTCAAAATGTTTCTTAAAAAATGAGTTTATTTTTGTAAAATTACAATTGACTATTTCTAAAATACAATTGTATAAATCTGAAAAAATCTGAAATACGATTGACTCGTTCTGACATACAATCTGAAAATCTAAAATACAATTGGATGTAATGGAAAATCTGAACGCAAATAAACGTGTCTGAGACTTAGAAAATTTTTAAATTTTGTTCAAGACTCGGAAAAAATTGCAAAATTTTGTTTTAAATACACATATGTAACTATTTTTAAATTTTCTTTTCCTGCAGGGGTATTAAATTTTAAAAACTTTCACATCGAAAGGGGGGTTTGGCACGGGTCCCCTGTGATTTGCTTTGCTGATTAATTACCATACCTCCTTGATATTACTACTACATTTTATTAATAAAAATTTTCGTTGGGTTTCAAAAAAATATTTTTGTAGATTTTTTTTGTGGTTCACTGTAACTTTGCTGCTCTCCTAGTACAAATTTGAATTTGGTAGTGTGGCAAAGAGAAAAAACATCAATCAAGTGTTTCATTATTTAAACAAAAACGTATAATTTAGTCGTAGTTGCTGCTTCGGACGTGTTTAACGTGTCATTTTTTGGGGTTTAATTAAAAAAAAAACTAGAGAAATTAAAAAAAAAATATTGTAGTGCAAAAAACGTAAAAATTGCAATAATAATACAATAAATAAAATTATTAAATAAAAAAAAATAATTAAAAATGGCTCAAAAAACTAGCGTATGCATTGTTGGTTCTGGTAACTGGTAAGTAACATTTTTCGATTTTTAAAAAAAAATTACAATTTTAATTTATAATTATATAACATTTTTTTACAATGAGTTACAATTTTGTAATTTATTTGTATGTTAATTTCTTTTTTTTTTATTAATTTTTTTTAAAGGGGCTCTGCTATTGCCAAAATTGTGGGTGCCAATTGCAAAAATTTACCCGAATTCGAGGAACGTGTTACCATGTTTGTGTATGAAGAAATGATCAATGGCAAGAAATTGACAGAAATCATTAATGAAACCCATGAAAATGTCAAATATTTGCCAGGACATCAATTGCCACCAAATGTGGTAAGTTTAGTTAAAAAAAAAATTAATTAATATTCAAGAAACTTTTACGTGTAATTATTTTATATATTTTTTATAATGGTTAAAGTTTTTCCCCCATTAAATGCGTTATCAGCGGTTGTTTTCGTAGAGGAAAGAAAAAACTAATTGATTGAAATTAGCAAATTAGTTAAGACATTTAATAATAGCAGATAATATTTGCACTTTGACTTTGAATAGTAAAAACGATTTATTTTTTATTAAATCGTTTTTTTTTTTTTGTCTTTTTATCTTTATTCTACCTTTGTTAGGTTTTATCTCATTACAACATTTATTTATTTAGATTTATTATGTAATAAAGAATTTGTTGTAAAATGCAAAAAAAAAACTTTTCAAGAGCATTTAACAAATGCCATTTGTCGAGTACACATACATCTCTTTATTTGTGCATGCAACACTAGGGTGGCCATGTTTAAAAAATTTGTAAACCAAATTTTTGTTTAGTTTTTCCAGTTCAAAAAAATTAAGGAAATTTTCCAAACCCAAATAAAATAAAATGAGAAAACCGGAATAAAATTTTTTCCGGCAATTGAAAAAAGTGCTGGTGAATTTTAAAATGGTTTAAAAAAAATAAAATAAATTTAATTGGAAAGAGCAAATGAAATTTATTTCCATTTTTATTGATAAAATGATTTATCAAACATTTTTAAGAAAATGCTTCGTTATATTTATAGAACTTTCATAAATATAATGAAAATCTTCATTATAGTTCATCCAATGTAATAGTTTCATAAATACAATGAAGCAGTTTCATAATTGTGTATAGGTTCAATATTTATGAAATACTTCATTATATTTATGAACGGTTTTGAAAATAAAATGAATAAAATTTTATAAACTTTTATGGAACTCTCTATTAATATAATGAAATGTTAAATAAATTCAATGAAACATTTCATATTAAATATCAAATAAATAAATTCTATTTCATAGTATTTATGAAATCTTTCATAAAATGACATGTTTCCTAAAATTTATGAAAAAATCATTACATTTATGAAAATCTTTCATTATATAAATGAAATTTTTTTATAGTATTAATAAAACATTTCAGTGGTATTATAAAATAAATGCATAACTATGTAAGTATAATGAAATACTTAGTGCCAGTTTACAGAAGGCGAACGATACACACGAACGAAAATTTTACATGTATTTTGTTGTTGTTACAATAACAAAACACATGCAAAATTTTCGTTCGTGTGTATCGTTCGTCTTCTGTAAACTGGCACTTAAAAAAAATAATAATAAACTCTACGAAATGTTTCATAGTGTTTTCATTTAATGATTTTTGTGAAACAGTTACATTAGACAAACTTAAATGGCAAGTTTCATTATATTTATGAAAAAGTTTCATGGTATTTACGAAATGTTTTATTAATATAATCAAATGCATTAATTTTTTTCAAATAATGCTTTTTATGCTTTTTACATTTAAAGAACTTAAACAAAGAATAAAAAAAAAAACTATTTTTTCACCGGTCAATAAGTCATGAAATTTGATGAAGTGCATTTCAATTTTTTTTTTCGTAAATCTTTATAATATTTAAGAATGTTTCATAAATGTAATAAAATTTTATGACAAAAATGTTATAAAGCATTCTTCCATGACAAGGGAAGTTACCCTGTAGAGCAGGAAAAATAAAGGGACACGTATTTTTTTTGGCGGCCCAAATTCATATTTAGGGGGGGGGGGGGGAAATAAGGGGGGAAGAAACGGTAATTTTTTTGTTTTTTTGTTAGTAGGTAGAAACATATTTTTTGACTTCTTTGGCACGTGATGCTAATCGCGAGATAGGTATTTTAATTAAAATTTTAATTTAAAATTTTATATATTAATTTTGAGTAAATAGGCGTAAATCGTAAAAAATGGAAAAAGATATGTATATGATTTGTGGTTAAATTAAAATTTCTGTTTGATTTCAACATTTGGTAAGAAGGCTTGTTGTAATTGTTTGTAATGGGATCACAAAATAATTTTATCTTCTGGTTTTGTGTTGTTTTTGTGATCATGGTTGGGCGGGCATATGTCATTTTCCATCTTGTGACAGTGTTGTTGTAATTTATTTTTGTCAGTTTTTAGTAATTCTTTGACCGTTTTGTTCCCTAGCACGCAAAATTTAAAGTTTCGTGTGGCTAATTGGTACGGAAGCAGTGTAGAAACGAACCTCCCCTACGACTAGCAATAAGGCCGGTTAAAATGCGTGCACACGCTACCTTCTGCCTCCACATAACATCTACCATAAACATTAACCCGTTGTATGCTACATTAAAGGGAAGTTACCCCCCCCCCCCCCCCAGCCTAAAAATTAGTTTGGGCCGTTAAAAAAAATACCTGACGAATTAATTTTCGTTCTAAAAAACATATCCAAATTTCATTAAGATCGGAGGGTGACACCTGGGAGACTCTCCTTGTGAGTGTAGTTCGAACCTTTCGCCTTTACAGTCTGAGCCCAACCATAGTCCAAACAAAACAACATTTTTGTGTTTTGTTTGGACAAGATTGATCATTGATGGGTTATACCAAATTCGCATTCATTTTTTTAAACATGTTTAACCACTTAAACATGTTTAAATTTAAACTTTTTAAGATACATAAACATGTTTAAGTGCTTAAACATGTTTAAAAAAAAATGGTTGCGAATTTGGTATTATCTTTACGATAGATGTGTTCGGAAAAATAAATTTGCCATCCGGTGGGCTCTACACAAATAACGTAAAAAAATTGTAAAACAAAATAAACGTTAAAAAAATTCTCAAAAATCGAATAATAAGTTCTCCTAAAAGCAGAATTTGTAGAACTTTTCGATACAAAAAATACAAAATTCGAATTTTGAAAAAAATTGTACTCGTTCGGAAACCAACGAAATCAACAAAAAGTTTTTACTTAGCATAGATCTACATTTTCACAAATTTTGGTTAAGAAATTCCTAACCAAAAAAAGTCGGTAGTGAAATGGTTAAAGCTCTCTCCCTGTAAAGTCCAATTCTCCCTGTAAAGCACAATTTCTCCCTGCAAAATCAAAATGCATAGAATACATAATTATGCATTATGAAAACTAGATCAGTGTCTAATTACACTGTTCAACACGAATATGTTTTTAGCGTGAGACAAAAAAATATTAAAGTACACTAATAGCAAGGCATGTATCCAGGGAAGGGGGAATTTCCAGTTGCCCATTTAAACCGAATTCGAAAGAATGAAAGAAAAAAAAAAGGAACAAATAAAGAAAATTAATAATCTACTATATTTAAATAACTCGGAACCTTAGAATTTTTGTATAGAAAAAAGTCTTGCAATCTCAAAATTTTTCTATTTTAAAATCTAAGTAAGAGGGTTGGGGTAAGACAATAGGAAATAGTCTGAGAATTTTTTTCTGAGAAAACGCTTGGCATCACAAAATTTTTCTAAACAAAAATTTCGAAATCTTTAAATATTTCCATAGGGAAAAAGTCTCCAAATCTTTGTATTTTAAGGAAATACAAAGATTTCGATTGAATTTTATTAAAATTTTTTTTTTGAATTTTTCTAAAAAAAATAAATGTGTCAGAATCTGCGACTTTTTCTACAGAAAAAAATTACTTAGAATTGTTTCAAAAAAAAATATTTTTCCATAGAAAAAGTCGATAAATTTTTCTATAGGAAAAATATGAGATTTTTTTTATAGGAAATGTCTTATGGTGTTTTCTGGCAAAAAATGTGCCTTTTTTTGCATTTCGCCCCAAAAATTATGTTTTTGTGTTCTTTTCTAAAAAATATCAACCCTTTTAAAGAATATCGTGTTCTTTTCTAAAAAATGTCTGCCCTATAAAGTGCAAAAAAGTTGCACTTTTTACCCCGTAAAAAATCACGGGGTTGAAATTGCCTTATACAACAGCTGACTTTTCCTGTGTTGTTTTCTCAAAACAGCTGTTAAAAAATACAGGGCAGAGTATTTCTGGATGTTGTGTTCTATTCCAGTCAGATAAAATGCAAGTTTTTGAAGGTGTGAGTTAAACATTTAAAAATGTATACCCTAAAAAGGCAAACATTTTTTTTTCAGAAAAGAAATCACCTTTAGAATCTTATTAGCTATATAACATAAACTATTACTCGGAGGTCTTTCGAGTATTTTTCGAAAGTGTTCCACGAGTCAAGAGCTACAAAAATGCCGTTTTAATCTTTGTCGTGTCGGCAGTATTTACCGAGATATTTGCATATGTATATAAAATCTTGGGAATATCAAATGTTAGAACCGAAATTAGGGTCTTGAGACCCTGACGGATATTTTGAGCAAGGGCTTTAATCACGTAAAGCTATAGTTGACTGTCGTCGAAAAAAAAATTCTTATTTTTAGTTAAATTTAACTAAGTTTTAGAAAAATTCATGTCTTTTTTTTACGTGGAAGTTAACGTAATCTCCAGTTAATCCAATACAAATTTGACATCTATAATTTTCGGTTAGCACTAAACCAAACTTATCTTCCAGTTATATATTCTTAATATATTCTTAATCACAGTTAAAATTTATTCCCTAACATATTTCCCTCATATATTTTAATA